>CANSZD010002944.1:1637500-1795000 GCA_947648045.1 Beta corolliflora | reverse complement strand
ATTGAATCTCACTCTACCATCAGCTTCTCATCTTCATCTCTTGTATATATCACTTAATGACACTCTCTATGTAACTATAAAATTCGATGGAATTGGGACTAACCAGGGAAAACCGTAGTGTCTATTTCATAAACAGGGGGCAAATCGGGTGGAGGAAGAATACATAGCACTTCAAAGAAGAAATTATAGTTATAAATTAAACTTAACTCAACATACATCCAATTAGGCATACTAGAACTCGTATTATAGAAATAAACATATTCTATGGAAACCCTTATTATAAAGAATCCCCAATTTCTAGAACTCTAATGTGTTGGGAATCCTAATAATTTCGAAATTGAATTTCATGTTTTACCTTAACATGATGGAACTGGCAAGAAATTTCCCAGAGTTTAACGCACATGAAGCTTAAATCCCCATTTCAGGTTTTTTTGAAGATAGAACTCAAAAAATTTGTCGAATGGTAGGTGAAGCTGTAAGAAGGGGTTTTGCGCTAAAACTTCGAAGGGGAAATCAACGCAAATTGAGGATAAATATGAAGGTGGCCTATGATTTATAGATATTTACAATACTAAGTATTACTACTAGTATTCACTTGCACCACTCATGTACTCTCGTGTCCCCGCCTGATCCACCTGGGTGACATCATAACTTCTAAATCACACAATGATGGAACCTCAAGATTGTATTACAATTCCCACCTTCTCAACGTCAATCGATCAGCTTTAAGAGCATCCCCATCCATGTTAGTTTTTATCATGATAATATGTCATGAGTGTGATAAAAAAAATACGGCTTTATTCTCTTCTTTTTTTTTGTCATAAGCTTGCGTCATGACATGACCAAATAGGAATTGATTTTCCCATTATTTATTTGGAAAATAAATACTCTCTCAAAATGGAATCTATTCCAAACATATATGTCGTGGTTCCTTACTTCGACAGGGTACAAATATCTAAATTTTCTATTTTTAGATACTTTTTCAGACATATTGCCGATACTAAGTAGCAGTCAAAATTTTTTATCTATTCTTCATGATATTATGCACGGATCAGATATATCATGGCGAATTCTTTAGAAAAAATTGTGTTTTACACAATGGAATCTGATAAGTGAGATTTCGAGTAAGTGTTTACATAATCTTCTTCTGTCCGAAGAAATGATTCATCGAAATAATGAGTCACCATTGATATGGACACATCTGGGATCGCCAAATGTTCGGGAGTTCTTCTATTCAATCCTTTTCCTTCTTCTTGTTGCTGGATATAATCATGAGATTTTTAACCAGTGTAATTGCTACATGTGTATAGCTAGTGTTCAAATTTTATTGCCTTTTCATTCGAAGTTTGAAATTGCAATATTCGGAAAAATACATACTTAAAAAAATGGTCATAAATTTTTTGAGATCTATAAACAAACATCCATGTTTTAATTAGTATTTTTATACACTTTTAAGAAGAATGTATTTCCATTTAAATCTCCATACTTGACTTCTTATGGATAATTGGGTGCTTAATCAATGTAATTTTGAAACTAAATAGCAAAAAAACGAAATGAAAAATAATTATAATATTGCTTACTCAAATATATATTAAATATTATAATATAGAAGTACTATCTCTGTTTTTGTAGTTGCGGCATCCATTACGGGTGTTTTTTACTCATTAATTGGGACGTTTAAACTTTTTTCTTTATATGGTAGGTTCATCCATTGTTGTAGACACGTAATTGTGTTTCCCCATTCAATACCCAATGATGAATGGTAGGTTCATCCATGGTAGGTTCATCCGTCATCCTAATTGGTCCGGTCCAAAAAGAGAGCAATCCAACAGGCTAAGCCCAAAAACGTTTTGAGAAATGACAAGTTTATCTATTTATTCATATCGCAATTTTAAAACCCAATAAATTATTCATGATATTTAATTGTATTTTAAAGCCCATATTTGAAAAGCCCAATTATGTATTCTTGATAATTAATTAAATTTCAAATAAATATTTTCTAAATTAAAAGCTATTAAGAAAAATCGAATTTTATATTTTAGATAATCAATTTCCGAATCCAAAAGTTAATATTTAAAGCAAGATAGAAAGAATCTTTTTATTTCGGTTAACAAACAAAATCCGGTCAGATTTGCGGTTGCGCGACATGCAACTGGGTGCGCCAAGCACACAAGGATGCGTGTGCGCAACATCGAGATAGACAGCGAAACACATAAATGTAAAAAGCACATGCGCTGACGCAAGCAGCATGCCCAAGCGCAGGTAGCGTGCGTGAGGCGCAAGGCGATGTGTGGAGCGCACGCTACGTTCACCAAGCGCACGTCATTTTTTTTATCCTCCATGTAATTTTCGGAATTGTTTTTCTATAAATAACCTCGTGTGCTACTCGGTTTTTCACACCTTCACGCTTCCACAAACACCTTTTCTTCACGCTTTCATACTTGCCACACGCTTTTTTAAGCCGACATAATGCTCTCAAATACTTCAAATTATATTCCAAAACACTTCAAACACTCTTAAATACTCCAATTTTCATCAAATCTTCATCAAGCTTTAAGATTGCTCCTCCCGCGGATCGTTATTCCAGACCCAGGCGACAAAGGTATGATTCCTAAGGGTCAATTCCAATTTATTTCTTGTTATACTAACAATCTAATTTTCAGGATGTAGATCCTCAAATAATTTACGCTCTCTTGTATATTCTTCTCTAATCTTTCATTTTCTTTTTATATTTTTATACATAACTCATATGCATGCTATTTGTTTATAGTACCACACATCTTTGTTTTTTCTAAACAAGACATAAATAATTTTTCTAACGCTTAATAAGATAATTTGGACAATTGATTTAGGATCCCTGCTTGATTGCATAAATAACATATCACGGAAAATTAGTCTTATGTGTTTAATGAACCAACATAGATTAACTTTTAGAATGCATGAATACATTTGTTTGATTGTTTTTTTGCATAAAACTCAAACATGGATCGTATTAAGTAGAAGCCAACTACGGGCGATTTTTTTTTTTTTTTTTGAGTAAATCTACGGGCGAATTTGGTTCCTGGTCATATTTGTACCCTCATCCCCGAACTTATTATTTGGTTCATTGGCCAATTATGAAGTCGTGACGGGGAAATCTACATTGGATAAGTCCCTAAGATATCCCTACGATTTACCAAATATCCGTTTAGGTTTATGAGTCTTCCTTTAAAGACTTGTTTGCGACTTCTTTTTCAAAACATTTTCAAAACTAAAATCTTTACATTGAGGTATCAAATCCGCATTTACCTCGCATAGACAATAAAAATGTGTCTGCAATTTTCTTTCTCCTACTTTTATTCTCTTCCCTCTACCATTTTCACTTTTTCCTTACATTTACATTACTTCTCTGAACTGTTTGTGTTTTGGTCCATGTGCAAAAGCAAATCCCAATTAAAAACAAAATAGATTAATTATGTGTCTTGAAAATATGAAAGATAAAATATGATTGAGTATATTAAAAAGTTAGGAGACAGGGATGCTGAACTTTTATATTGAATTGCATGTATATGGTAGAACTAGGGCTGGGAATGAGCCAAGCCTGCCCGTGAACAGTTCGAGCTCGGCTCGGTGAAAGCTCGGCCAGGGCTCGGCTCGCTAAAGCTCGGCTCGAGTTCGGGATCGGCTCGAGACCTAACGATACGATCCACGAGTTAAGCTAAGCTCGCGAACGGCTCGAGTTATTTTTTTATTAGAAAAATATAAAAAATAGTATTATTATTCATTAATAAAAAAAGGCAAAACACTAAAAATATGTTGTATATTAAAATAGGGAAAAAATACAACCAAAAAGCAAATACTCTCACATTCCCTCAAAAAAAAAACAAATACTAGTGGGCAGTGGCGCAACTCTTCAGTTTGAAGTTTGAACAAAACTTAAAAACATTACTCACCAAAACATTAATATAGAGTATAATGACACAAATTAAGTTAAAGAATTTAAAAAAAAAAAAAGACACCTCTTAATCCCTTACAGTAGGTTACAGCACGCTAGCTATTTGCGGGCCTTGCTAATAACTAATGCTTAGAAATTGGGCCTTTCAATTATTAAATGCTTGGGCTCAAGAAACTAACATTGGCTGAAAGTTGATTCGAGCTTTTCGAGCCTGTCGAACTCGAGCCGAATTGCACGTGTCACTGATAGTGTTCGAGCCTCGAGCTTTTCACGAGCCATTCACGAGCCGAGCCGAGCCTCAAACGAGCCTCAAACGAGCCCGAGCCTCGAGCCTCAAACGAGCTCGAGCCTCGAGCCTCAAACGAGCTCGAGTCGAGCCTCGCATTCCATGACACGAGCCCGAGCCGAGCTCCATTTTTTAGGCTCGACGAGCCTCGAGCCTCGAGCTCGAGCCAAGCCTCGTTTTTGAAACTCGAGCCGAGCCTAACACTATTCGGGCTCGGCTCGGCTCATTCCCACCCCTAGGTAGAACCGGTCATTAGTCATTATCCACTTTTTAAGAAAGAGTGAGGAAGTTGTATTCAATAAAAAGAAAAAAAGGAAGTTGTCATTTATCATAATCATTGTTTTGCATATTGCTGATTATGCTGAAATATGACAGAGAATCTAAGTTCCAAAAATTGTGCTTTGAGCCACCTACTAGAGTGATTAATGTTTAAAGCTCAATATTGGGATAGCAAAATAGTTGTATAGTTGTATAATTTCTCACTAAACCAATTCTCTCTCCAGCTCTCCCGAAACTTCTCCCAAAAAAACGACATCTCTGCTATTCTAGACATTTCTGCTCGCCGGGGGCTGTGGTCTCCCCAGTCACCGGCGAGTTCCTTCCATTTCAAGTTCAGATTTGTGTCTAGTTTTCCAGGTTTGATTTTTCTACTTCTCTATTTAGTATACGTCGTTAATCTGTCCCAAGTTCAATTGGTCTGTGAATTGTTGTGTGGTGTCTGGATCATCTATATCTGGTTTGAAAATTCAGGGGTGATTTTTATTTTTCTCTTTCTTTGAACTAAACTGGTTTGTCTATAACGTTACTGTTGTGCTGTTTTTGCTTCAAGTTGTTGTTCAGCCGAAACCGCAGCAATAGATTAAAATATTATTTTTTTAATAATATTTAAACCTATTGCTGCGGTTCCTAGGAAAACCGCAGCAATAGGGTCATTAGGTTTTTTTTTTTTGGTAGTGGAGCCTTATTAGGCGTCGTTTCCACTGATTTTCTCATACTCTCTCTCTGTCATCCTCACGCCTCTCTCTCTCTCTCATCCTCACGCGTCTCTCAACAGCAACCATAACATACACACATAATTCCTAAAAAATGAAAAACAAAACAAATTTGAAGAATTGCGTAACAAAATTAACAAAGAAATAAAAGAGGAATCTTTGAAAGCGAAAGAAAAAAAGAAGGCCAGAATTTCCACGAAGAGTTTCGACCGGAGTTCGTCGCCAATCGCCATTTTCTCTCTCCTCTCCTCCGCCGTTCGATCTTCATTTTCACAGGTTTCTTCGATCCTCTCACCTCTGTTTCTTCATTTTCGTCTTTTTTACATTTAGATTTTTTCAGATCGAGTAGATCTACTTTATAATTTGGTAGATATACTGATTTTTTTTCTGATTTATTTCGAGTAGATTTTTTTTTTCGATTCTCTTTCTTATTTTGATTTCTGGTTTTTTTTTTGTATTTACTGATTTTTCTTATTTTGATGTTGGCGGTGATGATGAACATTGATGGTGATGCGTTGGTGAATCTAATGCGCTGGAATCAGATGGATGATGATGATACGTTGATGGTGATGATGCAGCGAAGAAGAATGAGAGAAAATGGGTCTGATGTTTAATATTTTGGGAGGTTTTTCATTTTCTATTTTTATTTTCCTTTTTTCTTTTCTTTCCTTCTTTTCTCACTTTCTTTGCTCTACTTTCCTTTTTTCATTTTTGTTTTATTTTCTTTTGGGATCTTTCCCGCCCTTTTACCTTTTTGTTGCAAGTAACGTGAAAGAGGAATCTGATGTTAGGGTTTCTAATTTTTGGTTATTTTTTTTATATTTTTCTTTTGAATCTCTTTTCTTATAGGTGTTGGATTTTTTTGTATCTTTTTTGTTTTTGATTTTTGCATAAGCATTCTTTGTCATTAGTTTCAATCAGTATTGTATTATTTTGTTCCTATATTATTTTCCTTAAAATTTGATGGAAAAGAGCAAAAAAAAATGTTTACCTGTACCAGTATATATTGCTGCGATTTTGGCCAGGAACCGCAGCAATAGCTTGGCCTATTGCTGCGGTCAAAAACCGCAGCAATAGGTTAATTACCTATTGTTGCGCCCTTAATTGCTGCGTGGTCAAAACCGCCGCAATAGGCCACTTAATGACCGCAGCAATAAGAAATTATTCTACTAGTGAAGGCAATGTTCAGGAGGGGGTTAGCCTTTAGGAAATTAGGGTGTTTGGAAAAGGATTTCGATGACTTCAGGAGTGCTAGGGAGTTAGAGCCAAAAAATAAGGAAATTAACAAAGAAATAGACAGTTTGGAGCAATCCCTATGTCAATCGCACGGAATTGAAGGAGATAATTCAAACAAGGTCAAAGAGTGCGCAATTCCAGACACTCAAGATCAAGGAGCATGTGAGCAAACAAATTCAAGTTTTAAGATGCAGCAAATAAGTGAGGAAGGTCAAGCAAAAGTTGGGTATGAAGGAATGCCTTGCGTCAAGGAAGCTAGTGAAAGTATGAAGGTTGATAGTATGCAGGATGCTAAAGTCCATAATGCTCCCCTTAAAGGAGCGCATTTTGGTTACAAGGGGGCAGGTAATAAGGTTATCTATGTCAATAAAAGGAGACCATGAATGTGTTTAAAATTATCACAAGAAGATATATCTAAGCTTAAGCAAGGGAGAAATTTGTATGTTTATCACCCCCACTCAATGTCTCTTATGAAGGCCCATAACCTCATTTCAAAATCAAACATATCGATGGTGGCACATCGAACATCATCGGAGATGCCGGGAGCAATGGACATGGATTTTGCTTCCCCTCGAGAAAAGTGTGAGGCGCAAGCAGAGATCAGGGAGGACACTAGTTGTTGTACTCATCAATCTGATTTGAAAGAATCGGTAAATTTTGGAGAAGAGGAAGTGAAGATAACCTCCTTTTCAGTGCAGAATGTCACCAACTACATTAACCAGTCTGGAACTCAGAAGAATGATACAGAGATGAAACAAAACTCAGCAGATGAAGTGGCCCAACAGAAGGTGGGTTATGAAGAAGAGCTATTTACAGGGTTTTCGACTAAGGGTTACGTTTAATCAATGAATCCAATAGTGTCCGCGAAGAGGAAAGCAGCTACAGCAGCTAGGATGAGAGCTCTTAGAATTGCCAGGTCTAACAAGCACAAGGTGGTTCTTAGTGTCAGCTCGAGATCACGCAAAGGGCTGTCCTCAGGGAATCCAAGAACGAGTAGTTTTCACGATGAAGCTTTAAGGATTCGATCCCCTCGTGTTGGTTGCAAGCGAAAGTTAGTTGGGTCCATTCCCTTAGAAGTGATCCCCTCTCCCTCTAAGAAGTGTACTACTAGTGTGATGTCCAATAGAGTTCTAGGTTTAAGGAGTCGACCCATGATATGACTTGCGGTCACTTGTCAGAGTTCATGGGGTAGTTTGTGTGTCCTTGTTGTTTACTTATTGTCAAAAAAGAAAAAAAAAACATGCAGAAGCCATTTTCATCCAATTTTCACACTAAGATATCACAATTTTTCCACATGCAGAGCTTGACCAAAATTTTGATTAATTATTTCACACCAAAAGTTTTGCATATTTCTAATTATGCTGAAATATGACAAATAATCTAAGTTCCAAGAATTGTGCTTTGAGACACCTACTAGAGTAATTAATGTTTAAAGCTCAATATTGGGATAACAAAATAGTTGTATAGCAACATGCAGAAGCCATTTTCATCCAATTTTCACACTAAGATATCGCAATTTTTCCACAAACAGAGCATGACCAAAATTTTGATTAATTATATATACAAGGGCCCGACAATATTATGTACAGTAATGTAGACGTAACCTACAAGAGTAGTTTAGCACAAAAGATATTTTTACATCAGAACTCGGATGTTTTACCCCATGGAGACGTGCATTCCATCAAGGCCCAGATAATCAGTGGCAAATTCGTCATTATTTTTGGCTAACATATCTTTCAAACTACAGTTAACATTCATGCCTCTTAGCACTAAAAACCTGGGTTTGATCCTTTTTTCCATTGAGTAGCTAAAGTATCTGGGATAGTACAAAACCTCCTTCACCGACTTCCCCATGGTATTGACTAGGAACTCCAGCTTTGGTCTCAAGACTTCTTCAGTGTTGTAGCCAAGCAGAGGAGAGAATCGTACAATCATTGAAGCGATATTTCTCTCTGTTAACCCAGACTTCATCAAATACCTGAGTCTGTCCAGCAGAGAAGGAAGAAACAAAATACAGTAAGACAGGCATCAGTAAAAGACTGGAATCAGATGGGAAACATGTCCATGACAAAACATATTTACTTAAGAATTTTATCCTAGACCTTACTTCAATTTCTATTTCTCTGGAAATGGGGGGAAGGGGGTGCCAAAACATCATTACTTACAAATATGATTATATCTTGTTTCTTTTTTCTAAGAAAATTTGTCAGAAACCACCTTTTATAAGCACTTTTTTGTCACAAACCACCTTTCAAAAAAAATTAGGCACGCAGCCACCTTTTTGTTTTTTTTATTGTGGGAAGCCACCACTTGCCGATGGTTGACTCAACTTTTCCGGCATTGACCATCACGTGCAACGCCTGTGAGGTCATTAAAACCCCTGCACCCCTTTTTTCAAATCCCCCCCCCATTTCTTCCTCCTTCACTGTTCACTCCTCACTTTTTCCTCTCTTCGTCATCCATCAACCCCTGCCACCAAGCACCCCTACTGCTACTCTCATGCTGCCGCAGCACCCCGACCAGGCGACCACAGCAGCATGCCCCTCCTCCCTCCTCTCTCTGCTGCCTGCGTGGCTGCAGCCTTGCTGCTGTTGTCCCCATCCCCTCGCCTGCCGCACTGCCGGCCACCACCTCCCTGCAAAGGCCTGATTAACATCCTAGATTCATGCTACACTCAAACTCCTTGCTACCGTTTTCAGTTTTGAGCAAAACCTGGAAAAATCAACTCGATTTTTCACTCTAAACAAAATACTAACCTCAGATTCTAAATAAGTGCAACGCTTTGACTTTTATGTTTGCCCACGCACAACTTTGACCATCATTATCTCTAATTATGTATTTGTAAAAGTTATAACAAGTTGATATTATGAAATTATTCATTTAAACAAATCATGACAATTAGAAGAAGGGAGAAAGAGTGAGGAAGGAAGAAATGCGGGAGAAATGTGGAAGAAAATGGGTGAAAAGGGGAACTTTGGAAGAAAATGGATGGTCAACGCCAGAATATTCCAGTCAACTCTCGGAATCTGGCAAGTGGTGGCTTTCCACAAAAAAGATCAAAAAGGTGGCTAGGCGCTCAATTATTTTTAAAACGTGGTTTGTGACCAAAAAAGTGACTATAAAAGGTGGTTTCTAACAAATTTTCCTTTTTCCTATTTCTTTCAACCGGGTGGGGGGATGACAATCATGTCATCACAATCTCGTCTCCAAAACAGGTACAATGACAAAATGCTTAATAAAATCAAAGCTCAAACCCCGCGACTCTTGTTTTGTGGCAGCCTTTCAACATAATTTAACCTTTAAAGTGAATTTGACTAAGATTATATTTGCTCGGCAATTGAAAGTTTCACCTTGGCACGACAGATTTGTCAATGTCTAATACGAAGAACTCAGGATATTTCTTTATAACCCGAGGCAATTCTTGTTTCAAAATGCCCAAGCCAGTCAAGAACTCAAGCTTCTGCTGAAGGGTATCTATGCTTCGCGTAGCAAAAATTTCAGGGCAACGAGCTAGGATCTTACCAATGCTATCCTTGTCAAATCCCAAATCTTGCAAAAAACCAACCACCTACATAAAGAAAGCCTTCCAGTAAGGTAACAAAGAATGATGAACCAGCCTACTGACATTAATGAACTCGGAGAACAACAGAAGTTACATAACTCATTTGGCATGAAGGGAAAAAAAAACAATTTCCCGGGGAAAAAAAATGGTGAGCAGCTCAAATTAATGCAGATTTCATATGTAAGAAAATCCTATAGGAACCCTATCTTAGGCAATAAAGTAATGATTCCAAGTAAAATGCAAAACTTCCATGGGCCAGAACAAGCAGCACTAAATTACCTTCCGGAACTCCTCGGGTCTCTGCAGTAGAAGCTGAGGACTCGTAGCTATAACCTTGCCCAGTTTTGTGGTTCTGACACCTAGGTCATCGAGCTGTTCCACCATTGGCTTTAGCTTCCCAAATGAACAGCCCAGCAGAAGTGGCCAGTCCATGATTGCTCGCTCTATGCTGATTTTTGGTACCTGTCATGATCAGATCCATCATAAGTACAAACGAACAAGAGAATTAAGCACGGATAGTGTTGAACACTAAACACACATCATTTCAATTACCGGAATTCAATTGTGGAAGGTTGATGGCAAATTTCAATTGCAAATTATTCGTTTGGGAAACATTAGAAATTTGAAATCTGGAACTCCGATTCCACTCTAATGAGTAATGATTGGGTCATAATTGGAGCTTCGATTCTAATATTGAATATTTTCAACAATTTAGTGAGATTAACTAGCAATTGGCACAATTGTATACAAAGTGGTTTTCTCAAATTGGCTCATATTCAAAAATTAATCCTCACTAGCCCACTTGATGCCAATAAAGTAATTAAACCTTGGAATCACTATTTCGGCCACTAAGGACCACCAAAAACAACCACCTATCACCACCATCTTCAATCACCACAGACTATCACCAAATAAAAGAATATAACCTAAACAAACATCAAACAGAACTTGACCCTTAAAACAACCAAATTTCTTACAAATGCTTGTGGGACCCATCTTCGCATATCAACCACCGTAGATACCACCCAAAACTCACACCATATCAGCCAGATATCAATAGTCAGCGAGTACATCTGTCAGCACTAGTGAATTAACAAAAACGGGAACAAAAACTCTAACCTTAATCTACTTTTTGTCTCTTCCCTGACGGCACGAACCCACTCTGCAGCACTCCTCTGATTCCATTAACCAGCTGCTTCTGTTTGTCAGCAGCTGCTAGTTTCTGCGTTCACATCTACCTCTAAGGGAGTTCTCGTTAAAGTGCTAGAAAAGGAGCACGTGGTGGTGACAAACTGACAATGGAGAGAGAAAGAGGAAAGAGAGAATGTTCGCTTAGGAGAGGTGAGAGAAAATGAGTGTATAGAGAGATGATTTGTCATAATAGTTGAGAGAGATGACTAAAAGTCTGAACCAGTGGGGTTGGAAAAATAAGAAAGCAGCAAAGAGGTGTGGATAGGTAATTTCAAATGGCATGGTACTATTGCGGTTTTCCATGTGCGTGTAAATAATTATCCACATAAAAAGAATAGAAGTAACCAGTTTATAAGTTAGTGAGCTACTCCTATAGCAAATTGGTTTTACAATGGAACCTCACTTGACTTGTATGCTATTTACCTCTCCTACTTGATGTGGGGCCGGAGCATGGCCTAACAAGTAGAAAATGTACTTTTAAAACCTCTATATTACAAGCTTTTATAATTGTGCTATGATTTGGGCCAGTTCTAGAATTTTAATTCTTTGTTATTCGACAATTAAATTGACCTAATTCAATAACTCAAATGAATTTCTAGTATTTAAACATAACACAAGTGATTATTAATTTGCAAGTCATAATAAGTTTGTCTCTAAGAAGTTAGGTTGAAGTATACTCATATTGAACCATCAATTGAAGTGGAGTAGAAGTGGTAGTCTTATGAGGACCTAATTTGAATTTCAGCTTTGATCAATTGAATTTTTCATGCTAAACAACCGCTAAAGTTTTAGATTCACACCTACAAAATATAATACTGAAATTGTTCACTTTTGGGCCTTGAAGTTCAGTGACATTTCACTGCAATGACCCAACGCTAGAATTATTGCTCACTAGTTGACATTAGAATCACCAGTCACCAACTGATGTCCCCAAAAAAATCCTCCAAAACCCCCAGAAGACATCCTAGATACATGTATGCGAAGAGAGAGAAAAAGGGCGAGCATAATGTTTTGTAGGGTTCAAGGAAGGTTTTTGGGGACTTGCAGGTGAGTTTGATTCCTAGACTTGTGTCACTTATCATAGTAACTTGAGTCACATAACTAACTACTTACCACAGAAAATCGAGAATAGATCACCAAACTGAACATAATTCTAACGTCAAAACAACAGGATGGAAATATTAGAACAGTCACACAAATCACCAAAGTGGAAGGAATTGATCAATATGCATACTTCAACAATAGAATGATTCACACTAGGTGGATTTGCTATAGAAAGTTAGAAACTACCAAGAGGAAGGTTAGTATTAATGTTTCTAAATCTTGTTTGTCTGAACCAAAACTAAAACTAACCACTGAGAACACACTGGCTTCATTCCTACATGGTTAAAAAGTATAAATGCCATGTCCCGCAACAGTAAGTAGGTATATGGCATATCATTCCAAAGCAATCACTGGGACATGGAAATAACAGAAGATTACCGAAGTTATCACACAAGGAATTGTCACACCTTACCTTTTCTGCTTCAAAAAAAGCACAAATATCTTTGTAGTTTTTCAGAATGTTTGTTGACAGCAACCAAGGATATTTCACCAACATCTTCCCAAAATTTTTGCCCAATACTCCAATCTAAACAACAGAAACAGGTGCTGATGATCAATAAGGCAAAGTTGGCAATTACAAAGATCTTCATGAAAAATTATCTGTGATTAAAGAGACAGAACTAGGTGCAAAGTGTAAAAGAGCATAGCCATCTACTCCTGTTAAACAGGTTAGGATCTCAGATTATCAAGATTGATAGGACGATGCAGTTGTTAAGCAATATAGCACATACCTCTGGCCAAAAGCGACAATTCATAATAACAAATACAAAGTTGCAGGCAAAAAGAAAGCATGAACTTTTTATACCAAGGAGGATTCATGCTAGAACATAAAAAGGTGAAAATTAAAGACCATACAGAAATAAAATAAAACTCATTACCATCAGAAACGGCCATGATCCAGCTCTAATTTGTTCTTCAATGTCACGGAAGAGAAGTGGGGGAAATAATAGTAAAACATTTCCCATGCGCTCTCTTGGAACTCCAACATTCTTGAAGAATTTGACAATCGGTTTCATATTTGATTCTATTGATAGCAGAAGAAGGCGAGGAAACGACTCAATAAGATACTTAAAAGAAGCATCACAGGATCCTAACATACTCAAACCACCACGTCTTGCTTCAATCTGTTGGAACAAAAAAGAAGCTATTCTCAAATCATTACTTCGAAGCGATATTTCATTTTAGTATCATTTTAGAAAGGAAAGTAGGGGGAAGGGACCGACTCGGTCAATATAAAGGATGAGAACAAAGGATGAGAACAAAGGATGAGAACAAGTTAACGTGAATATCAGGCCACGTTTCTTTTATTTGAATTCATGATAAGGCATTGCTTATATTCAATGGACAAAAGAAAAAGTTTGAAGTTAAGGCTCCCTCCAGCCCCAAGACCCCAGCAATTACTCATCCCTTGTGGAACTAATAGTAAGCAAATCATATAGATGTGGATACAATCTCAAGATGTAAGCCATGTAAACCAGCTGCAAAGTTATGTGTCTATAATAATAACTAACCTTTTCAAAGAATGACAAAGTTTGCTGCACGTCCTCATCTATTGGAATTGACAAGTGGTGCATCATACGACGAGCAAGCTTACCAGCTAATCTTTCATCATCACTGCCAGAAAAGAAGATTTCCTTCACATAGTTAACCTATAAATAAACACACAATAAGCAATTATCCATAAAATCCTTTTAAACAAGTAAATCAAATTTGAAAATAGCCACTGATCCTCCATGGCGTTGGTGGCCTAGGAATGAATATCCTAAACTATGAATCATGGTATCAAGGGTTGGGGAAGGGAGAGAGAAAAAAAATGGGGGTTTTATATAATACTCAAAAACTAAAAAAAATGAAAATAGCCTATAGATAAGATGTCACAGTTATTGGAAAAGCTAACAAATTGCAATATCATTCAGATATCAAAAGACGACTATTGCTAGAACCCCGAGAAAATCTTCGTCCTTTTCAATAACTAATTAATGACATTTGGTGTCTTCAGAATTCATTGCAGCAAAAGAATAAAAAGAAGTCACTTTTTTTTTACTTTTTCACATTATTTTCGAACCAGTAAAGTGGATAGACAATTTGAAAGGTATGTATTCACAACAAAGCCAAAATAAATGTTGCAGTTTCAAACAAATCTGCGAGTGTCCAACTATGAAGAAAATGATTAGAAAGCTCACTCACAAAGATGTTACTGCTACTAATAGATACAGCCTGTACATTAGAGTCGATCCATCTATCCGTCAACACTAAGTGCACTACGTTTATCTTAAAAAACACAGGTCTACTGAGGAGAATCCAAGCACCAAGCGAGCTTGTAACTCAAGACTTTCAAGACGCAATCAGTACATCGAGCATACATAGACCGGAATGTTTGAAAGCATGATCAGACTCAGTCAATTAATCCAACATTTGGTTGCAACCTCTATCACATACTTTTCTTCTTGGGACAACGCAACAAATCAACAATAAAAACCATCAATTCCAACATCATATGCTACACCAGCCACCCTTTTCTTTTATTTGTGACATGACACGCCACATGACGCTCAGTATGCTCCCGGAAAGTCCCTTCTTCCATGATATATGTAGATTCAATAACCACATGAAAGTATAAATTTCAATGATAGTTTCGCAATACCAAAACAAATAATCAAATTTGAAACCAAAACAAGTTCAAGAACAAAAAAAGAAAAAGAAAACACAGACCTTGAGAATGAGAGAGGAAAGAGACTCCGACGACAGAAGACGAGCAAGATGAACAGAAGAAGAGAAGCTCAACCCAACACTCTCCAAATAAGGTATTTTCCCATTATCACCCTTCTCCTTAGCAATGTACTTTACCTTGTCCTTCAACAATAACAAGGGTACATTCGTCATTTCCATCTTTCCATCCTTCTTCATCCATGAATTCCACATAGAAAGCTCATCCAAATCCCTAACACTCTCCCTCAACATTTTAGCATAATGGGGCGAATTCGCCGCAATCCGGACCGATTCCGATTCCGAAACTCCAGCTTCAGCTACAATTTCAGCAATCACCTCAAGTAATTCTCTCTCCTCCTCCTCCTCCTCCTCCGGCAATTCACCGGTTCTGGCTGCTTTTGAGGAAGATGAAGACGGAGGTTGAGGAAAGCGGTAATGGAGGGAGATATTGGAGAGAGAAAGAGGATTGCGACATTGATGAAAGGGAAGGTGGACAGAGAAATGAGTGGTGTGATGAAGAAGGGAGATTCTGTGGAAGGTTGAAGAAGATGAAGGAAGTGGTGCAAGTGACATTGTTGTTGTTGTTGTTATTGTTATTGTAATGGAAGGTAAGGGCATGGCTAGGATAGCTTTTCTTATGTGAAATTAATGGCGAAAATGGTGGAGTTTTTGGTTTTCCCTCTTTTTTCCGCCATTGAAGCTATCCTTGGAAAACCCTAGATAAACCCTCCCACAGTTCCAGTCCCACCTAAAGTATTTTTTGGTGAGATAGTAAATCCTGTAGGCCGTAGGCCCGTAGGAAACCGCCAAAAGTGACAAATTTGTCTTTTGTTATAAAACTTTCCATTTAAGGTGGATGAAACCTCTTATGTTACACCACAAAGCTTGGTTTATACACCCAAGTGCATCATACTTACTGTACACCTAAAACAACATATTATTCCGTTAAAAAAAACATACTTTCAAAATTAGAACATACTTTTTATATTGAAAAGAACATACCTTTTAAATTAAAAAGAACATACCTTTTGAATTCTATGAAATGGTAGACGGTTTGTTGGTCCACAAACTAAGTTAATAATGATATATTAAAAGATAATACTTAGATTTTTTTTCGCACCCCGCATGATATGTGGCTTTGGATATGTGGGAATTGAAGATAGAAGAACCTTTTTGTTAACTGTTACATCTTCACAAATGTCGGCGAGAAGATGTTTTTTATGTAGGATTTTACATAAAATCCCTCCAACAAATTTGTTTAACTTAACACCCATTTGTTTTGTTTGATTTTGTCTGCGTTTTGAACATAGAGCATGATGCTCTTGGTGGGTCTCGAGACCACCTACAAAATTACGGTTACACCACAGAGTTAAACATCTACTCCTATAGTAAGACTATAAATATAATATAACATCGGCAACTCTATTTACTTTTCTAAAAATATGCTTAATTTCCTGATTGTTGAAAGATTGAAGTAGAAATTATGTGTCTTCTATGTCATTTTGCTATTAGTCATGGGGCTTCCCAAAATCCTTGCACTGCTTTGATAACCAGAATATTGTCTCCTTCAATGATGATATTTTGTATCCCCTTTTGAAGAATAAGAAGGATTCCACGTTGGAGAATGGAAGCTTCTGCAATACAAGGTTATGGTTTACCTATATTCTATGAGCATCCCTTTAAGGATCTTCCATATCGAATGATAACATCAGAAGCAGCTAAGAAGGAGCGGACCAAGCCATCAAAGTTGAGTTTGAAGAAGGATGAGGGGGGAGGATCCCACACTACTGTAATAGAATGTTGGTGTCGGAATTAGGGGGATGGGGGTAATTTGTGAATAAGGAGAACTTGTCATGTGACAATGATCAATCGAATATCTTAAGTACCATTCAGAATGATTAAAATGGGATTTGTGAAAGATTATGGAATATTATTTTTCTCATCGTTGAAAATAATCTCATTACGCTCATCCAAAAACTCCAAATTAGGAAAATAAATCGAAGTACTAACTCCTTTCATGACATAATTTGATGCCAAACTATAAAGGGGGGTTGCGAAGATCGAATATTATAACCAATTCTTAACTAAGGGGAGGTTCGAAAGTTTTCTAGAGTTGTTGCATATGCAAAATAAGTGGTCTAGTGTTTCCTCATGCTGATTGCAAAGGCCTCAATTATTGAAAGGGGTGACTTTTCGTTTATATAAGGTGTCACGTACTCCAAGACTATAATTTCTTATTTGTCAAATGAAGTTTTTTATCCATTTTGGGATGGATATCAAGCAACCAATCACCTGAATGGCCATTTGTCTTCATCTGGATTCAAGTACTGTGCTAGCCAAGTTGTTGATTTGACATGAAATTTTCCATTAGGTGAGTGGCTTCAAATTAGTTTGTCTTAAAGATTGGTTTTTGGTAAGGGATCCCTTGTGTTGCAGTGATTAAGTGTGTAGGGAGGTATTCTTTTAGCTTAGGAATGTTCTAGGATTTATTTGGAAGGATGAAAGCTTCTAAATTTAGATTTAGATCGACTTTAACGGTTGGAAGATATTGAAGCTCTAAGACATTACTGTGAGATAGTCAATTGTCTAACTAAACATTAATATACTTTCATTGCCTATTTTCCATCTTATGGCTTTACAAAGGAATTATCTTTGTGCTGAATTTTCCTCCAAATTAGGGAATCTTTTAGGCATTGGTAGATATTCAAAGAAATTGGTAGTGGAGAGGTATTTTTGCTTTATAAAAAATAACCCAGAAATGTTGGGTTCAGAGAGGATTGTCTATCCAAGTTTGGCAATGAAAGATTTATTTAAAGGCAACGGTATTTAGAGGCTTAAACCCATCATGCTTTTCGGTCGACAAATTTTATCCCATGCAATTAGGGGAATAACATTTTTATCTTTTTGTTGTCGCCAAAAGAATTTGCGATGAAGGTTATGTATTGAGTTAGCAATGTCAATAGGTGTAGGCGTATAAATCATATTTAGACTATACAATTCTTTTTTCGGGTTCGAAGATAGAGTCGTCAATCAGTTTTCAGGAAAATCCAATAAACCAAAAATAAAGGGATTTTGGGTTAAGGATATCCTTACTTCATTTGATTTTTTTTTTCAAATGTAGATGCACATCAATTATTTTAATCGCATAAAAGACAAATATGTTAAAAGTCGATTTTTTAACATATAAGATTGCGCCTCATTTTGGTGATCACTTCATTAAATCATAAGATCAATATGGATCTAGTTCAGTTGTCCAATCTATCTTATTAGGCGTGATTTAACTAATCGCAGGTCTAATGTAGCAAAAATATAAAGATGAGCATGCAATTGCTATTAGTGGGCACAAGGCATAAAGCATCAAAAGTCGTGAAAAAGAGATTTAGAAAGAATATACAAAGATATATACAATTCTACACGCGAATTTTAAATTCAAGTATCTACATCACGAAATGTAAATTGTTAGTAGAAAAGAACTAAATTGGAATTGACCCTCAAGTTTTATTCCTTTGTTGTTTAGGTCTAACTGTACGAACGTGAGAACGTCATAGAAATCTATTTTTTGTGTTGACGAAGAATGTTTAAAGATTTAATTCAGTTAGAACTTCATTGTTTGTTTGAACGTGTTTGTAAAAGATGTCTTTTTGTTGGGAGTGTGAGTCTTGAAAAGTATTGAAGAATTTGTATTAAAAACCAAGTAGAAAACGATCGTATTTATAGCTAAAATAAGGATTAGGGTTCTAGAAATCGCGTCATGGAGAAAAGAAGGTCGTGTTTGTGCGCAGCGCACACCGTCTGAATGGCGCGCAGAACTGGTGCGCGGAGTGCATGCTTGTTGCATTAGCACGTCCTTGTTTGCGTGCCTCTGGTTTTGTCAATCTGCTTCTGGTTGCGCACGACGCAAAATCTTGCGCCTGGCGCAGAATTCTGCATTTCCACTACCAATTTGCTTTTACCAGATTTTCGTTTTATCTTTAAATAACTGTTTTATCTTATTTTTTATTAATCATTATCTTTGAATACATAATTAAATCATAAATTCTGATTTTATGAAATCAATTTAATAAAGGAAAAATTGATTTAATCAGTCCCAACTATAGGCGCCTTGACAAAAACAGTCCCAACTATGGTTTTTTATTGTTCAGTCTTAACTTTAGAGGGTATTTTACAATAGCAGTCCTAGCAGGTAAACTTTGCCAAATAAAATTTCTTTTTTTTTCTATCTTCTTCTTCCATCCTTCCTCCCTCCTCCCTTCACTGCTCCCTGCTCCTCCTCTCTCCTGCCATCCAACCCCCTCCCTGGACAAGAAGCTTCGATGTATGCTAAGTTGGTAATGGCCACAAAAACGCTAGGTTACTTAAGAGTCACTTGCCGTAACTAGATTGGACAGAAGCTCAGAGACTAAAAGCTAAGACTCCTTACACCTCGTCAAAATTGTTTCCCATCATTGACCTTCTTTAAAGCTTTTATATACTAGAGCAACCTAAAAAAGTGTTCAAGCTTCAATCACCGTGCAACTGTAGTAGGCAAAGTACAAAGATGGTTAAGCTTTAACTGACAGCCTCCATCTAGTAAAAACCAAAAAAAGTGTTCAAGCTTCAATCACCATGCAACTGTAGTAGGCAAAGTACAAAGATGGTTAAGCTTTAACTGACAGCCTCCACCTAGTAAAAACCATAAGTTAACAACAGCAGTAAAATCGAGCCAAAAGGCAGACTAGTTCACTAAGTTTTGGCCTAATTAAATTAATAAGCTCACTTTATCAAATTCTCTACAGCCAACCTAAAAGGCATTTCTTGGGAATTCCAATTACTACTAACAATAATCTCATGATTCATTCTCCTATATTAACTCGTAAGCATTTCTTACTATACCCCAAAGACTCAAATCTCATACACCAGTTCCATCCATCACAAGACAATGATCATAGCTTCAAAACACAAGAACACCGATAGTGACCTCGCTTCTAAGCACCACGAAAGTAAGGAAGTAAAGGTACACCGGGAAAAAATGTTCCGAAATCAAAAATCAACCAAATCAAGAAGCATAATCATAGCTTTGGGCTGACAAAAACTCAACAAGACTAACTCCTATCATAATTAAACTGAAACTACCTCCACAGTCATCAATGTACTAACACCTTGCAGCACGGATTTGATAGAAGGTATCTAAAAGCCTTGTTATGATGGAAACCCGCAATTTAGGATTAGTCTCAATGATCTCCCGCACAAAGACCACAACATCCATTGCTGAGTATTAGTGAATAGCGGAGGGGGTGTTTTGGGGTGGGGTGGGGTGGGAGGGGAAGGGGATGTGTGGCAGGGAGGGGAGGTGGGCGGGGAGGGGTTATGGAGTGGCAGGGGAGGGAATGTGTGGCAGGGTGGGGGAGGTGGGCGGGGAGGGGTGGCAGGAGAGGGGATGGATGGCAGGGGAGGTAGGAAGGAGGAGAGAGAAAGAGGAAGAAAAAAAGATAAGAAATTAAAACAGCTAAAAAAAGTAAAAATTAAAAAAAACATGTTTTACCTCTTATACAGGTGACTGGTTAACCTGGACCACTATTGTAAAACACCTTCCAAAGTTGGGACTGAACAATAAAAAACCATAGTTGGAATTGTTTTTGTCAGGGCGCCCATAGTTGGAACTGATTGAACTAATTTTTCCAATAATAAAAGATTAATTTGAAAATTCAACTAATTATCACAAGTAATTAATTGAGCTTTAAATTTGGTTTTCCTTTTAGAATGGGCTTAAAACATATTTGGACTCAAAAAAGATTTTGGACTAGGCTTTCGATTACTCCTTTTTGGTCCGAACCAATTTGTACGACTGTATGTTTCATCATCGGGAGCTAAAATGGGAGATAAATTTATGTGTCTGCAGTATGTAATAAGAGGAACAAATATAAGTTGAAAGAGCTTCTAAGTTACTTTAAATTAGAGTATATGTTCGTGCTTTAGGGCATGTTCTCCCCAGCTTATTTTCAGTTCAGTTCAGTTCAGTGCAGTTCAGTTCAGTTTAGTTCAGTTCCTAAATTATTATCATCACTATTAATTAGTTATACTTTAATTTTGTTCAATTCAGTTCAATTCAATTCAATTCATTTCAGTTCAGTCAGTTGTTTTATGCCGAAGAGAACAAGCCCTTAGAGAGAAAATTTGCTCCTCGATGATGTCTTTGCTCAGTTGTTGGATAATGTGTTTGAAGTCAGCTTTTGCCGGATAGTAGGAGCTGAAATAAGCTCTTAAATATCTTCCTAGGTTAAAGATAGGCTCATATTAAAGTGGTTGGCTAGGTCTGCCTTTCCGGCGATTCATTCAGAGAAAATGATGATGTATTTATGGAAATTTAGTAATTGACTGGATTCATTTATGATTTTCTTGAGGATCTTATAAGCATTCAATTGAGAGCTTTTTTATGAAAACTTTCATACAAATAATGAATAGGTATGGTGAAAGTGGGTCGCCCTCTCTTAGACCCCTAGAGGATTTGAACCACAGAGTAGTTTGGCCATTTATTTTAATGATATAGGTAACTTTGGTTACACACTCTTTTAATAAAAAGACCTATTGGTTAGGAAGATTAAAGGCCTTCAAACAAATTTACAGAATATCCCAATTCTATTCGGTCCTATTATGCCTTTTCCATGTCAAGTTTGAGGGAACATCACCCTGTTATGTCGGTAGACTTTTTTGAAAGGCGCTTAGAATTTCTTGATCTATTAAGATGTTGTCATGGATGGATCTATTTTGAGTGAAAGCATTTCAGAGGGGGCCCATTATTTTTTGTAGGTAGAATAGGGCATAGCCTCTTTGATATTAATTTGTGGAGAGTATTGGCTAGGCTAATTGACCGAAGGTGGTTGGAGATTTCAGGCATGTCAAATTGTCAATTGATGCAAATGCATCTAGCCAATTAATCTACTCAAATTATCAATGAGGGTTTTCAACTTTTTGATTTTGCTAATTTTGAAAATTCATAAGATTTTCAAAGGATCAATTAACACTAATCACCCTAAATTGTTACTTAAACAAGTTTAAAACTTTTTGAGAAAATCATGTTTTTGCTTAATCATAATTAGGAGAATATAATTGTGATTTATTAGCACTAGTTTTTTTTTTTTTTGAAAGTAAAATTAATTCATTAATAAAAGAGTCATACGACATCTACAATAGAAATCAGGAATAACAAATACATAACAATTTTGAACAAATAAAATTCAGAATTTGCAAAACCACGATCGTTTTTCTTAACTGTTACTAAATCATTATTAGATGTTTAATTAGTAGTAAAATATGTTTATTTGCCCTAATCATGCTTAATTATTGCTTAAAAACAAACTTTTAATAAAAATTGAAAAAACCTTCAGATTGTCGATTTTAGACTGCTTAAAAAAGGAAGGTTTCCAACGTGATAAGCCAGCAACTTAAAGCCCCCTGTCCTCACATTGAGTTGTTTCACCTATGTGCTTAATTTGGTTCAATAAGGAGCAAGTTTAGCTAGGTAGGAAAAAGCTCCCTATTTGAGGCCTTGTTGTACCGCCAGAAATGACGTCTAGAATGCTGCTGCTTCTTTTCATATGGGTAGCCACCATTTCTTATCTAATTACATCATGCGACCAATAATGGTTGGAAAGCCCTACATGTGTAGCTCATGTTCGTTTTGGTTTGCAACCATTATTAAACCTCCAATCAGAAGAGAAGGCCAGAAAAGGAGAGTCCTACTGAATTTAGCCGCTTTTTGGGACATATTATTTGTCCTTGATTTTCTTAATCCTTAAGTATATGCTTTTTCTTGGTAAAACCCATATATATATTTTCAATTAAATTTGCAATTTGACAAGGAAATCTAAAGCTTAGCACCAACTTATATGTCCTTTGAAAATCCTAAAATTTGGAGCATCAAACAATAATAAATCAAACATGTGGTCGGTTGTTGCAGATTTTGCACTCTGAAAGCTCTACAAATCGAGCTGAGGAAAAGAAACTAAGAAGAATTGAGAATCATTTATGAAGGTTTAAATACATAGTTGAAGAATCGACTACTAGAAAAAGAACAAAAATGTAAAATAAAAAACCAACGCATAAGATATAGTAATAAAATCTAAGAAATACTTATAGTGTATAATTTTATAGTAGTACATGATGGGGAAGAAGACAAGAGAGAGAGGATGAAGAACACAAATTGTTTTTTTTTCTTTTGAAAAAACAGGTTTTTCATTATAAAATGTCAAATAGTTAACGCCGTCCAACATTCCGTCAAGTTTAATGACAAAATATAAGTTCAAGGTTATCCGCTATAAGGGAAAATGTCAGGGTTATTTGGTAAAATGACCTATATGTCAGGGTCATTTGAGATAATATCCTAAAATCTTTTTTTAAAATAGTTTTACAAAAGCCCATTTGCAAAAAATTATTTTCTACCCCATTTTATTTAATAGAATTAATTAATTATATTAATTAGTTTTATTAATTATCTCAAATAATTTAAAATATATGATTTCCAAAATAGTTTAGACTAAATATTTTAAGTTAATATCTCATAATTAAGGATAAAAACGTGTTAAATATCTTATGAAAAAAGATAAAAAATAATCGATGTGACTTTTCTAATTCCGTAGTTGATCTATATAAATACCTTTACTTGGTTTTGGCACGGAGGATGAAAAGCAGCACCATATACCATAATATTAAAAGGTTTGAGAATTGATAAACTTTCTATTGATGAGCATAAGCTATTTATAGTACAACAACTTACGTAGCTAAATACAAGGAGAAGATAAAAACAAGTAGTTACAAAGTAGAAGATATCAACAGAGAGGAGATAGAATATAGAATATAGAAGATAGAGATGAAGAATAACTAACTAAGATATACCAGGAATAAGTTACAGAAGATAATATAAGGCCATATGACTAAGTCAACTATTATCTTTATCATGCCCCCGCAAGACGGACGACCGATCAGTGAGTCCGATCTTGGTGAGTAAGACATCAAGCCGTGGCCTTGATAACGGATTGGTAAGAAAATCAGTTAGTTGATCCCCAGTAGAGACATGAGTAACACGAAGCTGACCCTTTTGCACTTGTTCCCGAATAAAATAAAATGCAAGGGCAAGATGCTTTAGTTTGGAGTGAAAAATTGGTTTTGCACTTAGATGAGTAGTACTCAAGTTATCGCAGTAGATAACTGGTGGTTGAGCAAGTGTGATACCCATTTCATGAAGCAAGTTTCGAAGGAAAAGAAGCTCATTGGTGGTAGTAGCAACGGCTCGATATTCGGCTTCGGTGGAAGATCGAGCTAGAGAACGTTGTTTCTTGGAACACCATGTAAGCGGATTACGACCGAGAAATATAACATGCCCCATAGTAGATGTATAGTCATCTTTATCACCAGCCCAATCCGCATCCGTAAAAGCATGAAGAATACAAGGAGAATCACAAGAAATATTGATTCCTTTGTCCAACGTCCCACATAAGTAGCGCATGAGACGTTTAAGGGCTAACCAATGTTCTGTTGTAGGGCACTGCATATACTGAGAGAGTTTGTTAACCGCAAAAGCAACATCGGGACGGGTTAACGTGAGATATTGAAGACTGCCTACAGCTGCCCTGTAGTCTTTGGGAACATCTAATGGCGAACCCGAGTGAGCAGTGAGATGTTGAGTAACAATGAGAGGTGTGGGGACCGGTTTGGCATCAAGCATGCTCATGCGATCAAGGAGATCAATGACGTACTTGCGTTGACTTAAGAAAAGGCCAGTAGGAGTAGGCACAACCTCTACTCCAAGAAAATAGGATAATGCACCAACATCTTTGAGAGAGAACCTGCATGACAAAGTCTTGATAAACATGTCAACGTTAGTACAATTAGGGCCTGTGATAATAATATCATCCACGTACACAATAAGATAAATGGGTTGATTTGTGGTGTTTAAAATGAAGAGGGAAGAATCGGAAATGGTAGGTTTGAATCCCAAGCCAAGTAAGAATGTGGTGAGTTCCGTATACCATGTTCGAGGGGCTTGTTTGAGGCCATAAATGGCCTTCCTAAGTTTACACACATAGTTAGGGAATTTAGAATCACAAAAACACGGGGGTTGTGACATGTAGACCTCTTCATGAAGGGTGCCTTGGAGGAAGGCGTTGTTGATGTCTAGTTGCCGTAAAACCCAACCACGAGTTACAGCAAGACTAAGTAAGATGCGAATAGTTGAGGGTCGAACAACGGGGATGAAGGTTTCGTGGTAATCTATACCCTCACGTTGTTGAAAACCTTTCGCGACGAGGCGTGCTTTGTACCGATCAAGAGAGCCATCGAATTTGTATTTAATTCTAAATACCCACTTACATTGAACAAGGTTGTGAGTGGATTGTGGTTGAACAAGAGTCCAGGTGCCAAGGTCACAAAGAGCATTCATTTCAGTTTGCATGGCGGCACGCCAAAGGGGGTCTTTTAAGGCTTGAGCCACGATTTTGGGCTCCATGAGACGATGAGTAACCGAGAGCGCATTAGCGTACTTGGGGTTGAGTTTGTGTATATTATTTTTAGAGCGGGTTATAATACCATGGGAAGGTTGGGTGGGCAGGGAAGGCGAATTGGAGGGAGAAGGAGATATTGCGGGGGAGGTGGATTGGGAGGGGGAGTGAGGAGGTAAGGAAGTGGGCTGGGTGGGAGGGGAAGCAGGGATGGAAATAGGTGGTGATGAGGGAGAATCTGCGGGGCTAGCTGTACCCGTGTGTATAGAGTAAGGAGTGGAGGGGGGGCTGGGCGTAGGTAGCGAAGGAGATGGAGGGGGAGTTGGGGGAGGAGGCTGGTTATGCGGGGCAGTAGGGGAGGGATTAAGCGTGGGCTGCATAGGTGATGTGAGAAGGGGAAGAGTAAGGGGGACACACCAAGCATCGAAGGAAAGTGATGGTGAGGATGGAGTGAGATTGGTGAGGCGAGAGTATGGGAATTCATGTTCGAACGTGACGAGACGTGTATACTCTTTTGAAGATGGGTTCTAGACAGTGGTATGCACTTTGGGTCTTAGAGTACCCCAATAAAAATACAAGGGATGGATTTAGATTGTAGTTTATGAGAGTTGTAAGGTTTAAGCCACGGATAACATAAACAACCGAAACTCCGTAGTTTGAGATAATTGGGAGGAGTGTTGAAGAGACGATGATAAGGTGATTGACCATGGAGAGTAGGAGTAGGTAAGCGATTTATGAGATAGGTAGCAGTAGTGAGAGCATAGGACCAAAACTCAAGGGAAAGACGAGCATGAGAGAGAAGGGATAGACTTGTTTCTACAATATGACGGTGACGCCGTTCAGCGAAACCATTATGCTCAGGAGTGTGTGGAGGGGAGGTTAAATGTGAGACACCATTAAGTGTGAGAAAGGAGGCAAGGGCTTCATATTCCCCACCATTGTCAGAGTTGAGAGTTTTTATTTGTTTCTCAAAATATTTTTCAACTAATGCTTTGAAGCGAATGAAAATGGCTTTAGTATCTGATTTCTTTTTGAGTGGATAGAACCAAATATACTTAGTGAAATGATCGACAAAAATCACATAGTATTTAAAACCATCAATGGAATAAAGAGGAGATGTCCATAAATCAGTATAATAAGGTCTAAGGGAGAATCAGATACGAGAGTAGATTGTTGAAATGGGAGCTTGTGGCTCTTATTACACTGACAAGCTTCACAATTAAAATGTAAAGAGCTGGAAACATGAATTTGAAATTGAGAAATTAAAGACTTAAAAGTAGCTAAGGATGGATGCCCAAGGCGATGATGCCAATCAATTGCCGGAGCAGTGACAGAGGACAAGGCAAGGATAGATGATGATGATGGTAACTCATAGACCCCGTGTTTAGTTGGACCCTGGATAAGATGTGCCCCCGTGAGTCGATCCTTCACAACAAAAGAAGTAGAAGAAAACTCAATGAGAATATTATTTTCGGAGCATAATTTGAAAATAGAAATGAGATTACGAGACATGTTAGATGCACACAAGACATTAGATAAATGTAATGATTTAGATGACGTAGGAATAGAAAGGGAGCCTATGTGAGAGATAGGAACACCCATACCATTACCAATTATAATTTCCTCTGAACCATCATAGGGGTGATGTAAAGCGAGGTTAGACATGTCATTGGTAACATGGTGCGACGCACCGGAGTCGAGGAGCCAAGAGGCAGGAGGGTCGGTGGGGGTAGAGGTGGTGACAGCATGGGCTTGGGGAGGAACGGGAGTAGAACGGTTGGTGGGGGGAAGAGTGGGATGGGCATTCGGGAATTTGTCTTGGAATATGGGACAGCGATATAGAGAATGACCTTGAGTATGGCACCATTGGCATTTGCCTTGGTAGCCACCACCCTTGGCAGGAGGTTTTTTGGATTGGGGACGAGAGGAATGATAATGAGATGAAGGACGAGATGTGTAGGAAGGGGAGGGGTGAGGAGAGACAGCAGAGGGACGGGTGGTGGTAGCATGAGCAGTGACGGGTAAGGGGGTGGGTGTGGTGGAGGGGTGAGTACTTAAGTGCATCTCTCGGATAAGTAGTTTCTCATGGAGCTCATCGAAAGTGATGAGTGTGTCACGATTATTGACGGCTTCGGCAAGAGCACGATAATCAGGGTCATCATTTAACCCTTCAAGGCACCTTTCGATGAGATCTTCAGGATGAACTGGATCACCAAGGATGGCTAGTTGATCGGCACTGACGCGGAGAGCGTTCATATAGTTAGAAACGCATTGGTTGGTTTTGGAAATACTTTTGAAGTTGGCTTTGAGTAGCTTGGCATGACCACGGGATTGACGCGCGAAAGTATGCGCGAGAATGTCCCAGACTTCCTTGGCCGTGGAAGCGTGGGAGACTAGAGGGACAATAGTAGCATCTAGCGTACCAATGAGGGCTCCAAAGAGGAGTTGGTCTTGGCGGAGCCAAGTAGCGTGAGCGGGGTTAGGAGTTGTGTTTGTGGAGGCAGCGGAGGAGTTGGTGGAAGTGGTGGAGATAGTGGCAGCAGGTTGGGGATAGGAGCCATCAAGAAATTTGAAAAGGCCGTAGCCGACAAAGGTGGCAGTAAGCTGTAGCTTCCATGAAAGATAGTTAGTAGTGGTAAGCTTGATAATATTGGTGAGGGAGACCACGACGAGAGGGTGATCGGGTTGGGCATCATTAGGAATGGTTGTGGAAGCCATGGTCGAAAAAAAAAATTTACGTGAGGAATACTACCTGCTCTAATACCATAAAAGGTTTGAGAATTGATAAACTTTCTATTGATGAGCATAAGCTATTTATAGTACAACAACTTACGTAGCTAAATACAAGGAGAAGATAAAAACAAGTAGTTACAAAGTAGAAGATATCAACAGAGAGGAGATAAAATATAGAATATAGAAGATAGAGATGAAGAATAACTAACTAAGATATACAAGGAATAAGTTACAGAAGATAATATAAGGCAATATGACTAAGTCAACTATTATCTTTATCAAATATTCCCTCATCTCCTATAATTCATCCACCTGATAAAAAAACCCCACGTCTACCATATTCATTCAACTCCATCTAATAACACCACATCATCATCATCACTACTAATATTCAACCTAATTCCTCCTCACCTTCTAATACCCTTGCCTAATACACTAAGTGTAACACTCCATCTTTGAATAAACAAAATATAAAAGAAATAGACAAATAATATAATAAAGAAGATGGTGATAGCGGAAATAGCATCGAGACGGAATTGTCACTCTAAAGTTAAAGTTAAAATTATTTATTCATAAAAGGTAAAATCCAAAGTCATATCTTACCAGAACATCCAAAAAAACAAGAGGTAACATAACCTCTAAAATCCCAAACAAAAAGAAAACATTCCAAAACATCCTAAGGAGGTAAAATAACATCACAATAACCAACCAAAACACTACTTAAATTTTATGAGGCTATAAGCCCCCACATAACCATCATAGTGTTCATCTACTATCACAAGTACTACTTCCTTAAATTCTCTCCCAAGCCTCACTCTCCCCGTCCAAAGAGTAATACATATACTCCTTATCTTTACCTGCAAAAGGTTATAAACGACATTCCACAATCAGTGGGGAGTAACAAACAGTTCTCCCAGCCTAATCAGGATTCATAGAAGAATTAAGAAAGCCATATTAATCAAGAAACAACCAAACACAAGAACAAATTAAAGAAGACATCATGCTAAGTCAACACAAACAAGCAACAAAAGAGTTAAACAACATAGTGACATAATATACGCAGACCTCAACATCATCATCATAAAAATACTCATTTTAAAATAATATAAGTTTTCATAGTTTGAGATAGAACTGAACGCTAGGGGATCGCAACCCATTTCTTGTGGATATGTCAGATAGCAACCTCCTTACATTCCTTACTGTTTGTGTCTAAGAATGGTCAAACTCTCGATACAGGATGATACCCAACTCAGTACTCCCAACCTTTTAGACGACTACATAACCAAGGTTTACCCCTAAATCACAACCTAGGTGGTCACATGTTCTTCACCGGGGACTACATTTATCCCATTGACTATCTTATTCTCAAACAAAACAGTACAACAATATATTCTTCAATAATTTATCAAATACACAAGAATTCCCTTTAGGCCTTACACCTGATTCTGCAGAAAATCTTGAATCGCAACACAATAAATTCAATTCAAACATTCCTCTCAAGATATCGTCACAAAATAGTAATGGTGCTTATAAGCTCCTCAAAATGAATACATAAATAAATATATTACAAGATTTAAAGTAAGGAAATTTTTAACGGCATAAACAAGTCATCACAATTCTACTCGCTGTATGAGTTTGCTTACAAGGTTAATTACAATGTAAGTCATAATACCCCCGTTACATAACTCTAAGCGTAGTGGTACAGGTAATATTATCCTCCCCCGAGTACTACAACGTCGACAACTCATCAGAACTAACAACAACCATAAACCAAACCATGATGCCATACTGATGATTGGTTTATATGCTTAATTTATGCTTAGTTTTCAATAGTTTTTGTGATAGTTTTTAGGCTAATTTAGGCTAAGTTTATTCCTTTTCTTTCTTTTTGTGCATTTTCCCTCCTTTGCGCTCTTTCTTTGGGTGTTTGTTTTTATTTCAGGATTGGGAGCACGCTTGGAGGATCTATGCACAAGCCCGAGGACTAAGCACCGAAGAAATGGAGCACCAAAGGGCTCGAAAGAGGAGAAGAAGGAGAGGAAGGCGCTGACCCGAGGGCCCGGGTCGTCTGACCCGCCCGTGTCAACCCAGGCAGCATTCACAGACCCGCTCGGGTCGCTTGTTTTGAGGAACCTCCAGGATTCCTGATCAGTTGACCCGCCCGGGTCTGGTGACCCGAGGGCTCGGGTCAGTCCACCCGAGTGCTAGGGTCAGTCCACCCGAGTGCTAGGGTCATGTCACCCGCCCGGGTCGGGTCATCTTTCCGGAAACGATTTTGCGACTTTGTTTGTTTTAATGCGGGGGTTGTTTTGTAATTTTCTGTTTTATTTCTTATGACTATATAAGAGGGACTCCTCTTATTTTAACTGAGGCAATTTTTAATTAGAGATTAGAGAGAGATTAAATCTTGTTTTAGCATTCAAACTCTTAAACAAAACCATAGGAGAGAGAAAGTGAAGGTTTGAAACTTTTGGATCTCCATTCTTCATTTATGAAAGCTTAAAGTTGGTAATCTTTGTTTATTTTCTTCTTTTCTTCCATTATTCTTGCTTATTTCATGCTTTGTTTGTTTAGATCTTGCTTTATTAGTTGATTATTTGTATTTTTCTCTTTTTCCTCCATGGTTATGGTGATGAAGTTATTTTAAGCTTTGTTTTGTTTTATTTCCATAATGTGTGAGTAGTTTCTTACTAGGGGAAGGGATGTAACCTTCATTTACTCTTTGAATCTTAGATCTAAGTTAGGGGGTTAACTTTTGGGGTTGAACTTGTTGATCAAACTTGTTTTACTTGATTTGTTGGGTGCTTGATCACCACTTAACTTGCATATTTGGAATTCCTAGTGAAGGATTGAGAGATGAAGCTAGGAATAAACTAAGTTTGGTTGCTAGACTAGGATCTCCATAAAAATAGGCATTTTCTAGTTTAGGGAAGCTTGATTAATCATGTTGTGCTTGATTTGGCTAGATTGGTTGCTCATGCCATGAGAATAGGTCATGAGTGACTAATTAAGCTCCTCTAATTAGCTCGAGAGAGTAATTAGAGTTCATATGTGCGTGATTTTCCCCTTGTGATCCCCCATTTGTTTCCCCTTGGTTTTGATTGTTGGATTCTTGGATTGAATGTTGGTGAATCCCCTAATCCCCTAGTCCTTTTACCCTTGTTTTATCTCCTTTACTTGCTTGTTGATTTACTTTGCAAATTTCCTAGTTTATTTAGATTTTAGAATCATTGTTAAACTTTTAAAAACCCAAAAATTGATTTAGCTCATTGTAGTTAGCTAATTAACTCATGATTTAACCCTACTTCCTTGTGGATTCGACCCTATACTTATCTTATATTGGATAAATTAGGTTATATTTGGCGAGTATACAACGACCCGTCACATACAAATAGTCAACCACACAACAATACACATGCTGAAATGTCCTCAAAATCTGATAAAGTTCATCTATTAACCATCTAAACAACACAATACCACTACCAACTAATCCAACAACATTCACATAATAATCATGGCTTTAACTTTAAAACAAACAAGCTTAATAATTCTCAATATCATATAAAAAAGCTGGAATTAATAATAAAAAATATGTATGAATAGTTACAAAACCCTAAGAACGTCCTCCGTCAAATTATCAAAGAGTTCTGCCAAGGTGGACCGGTCACTCCGCACCAGAGCGTGCACTCCACCCAACTGTGTGATTTTTCTCTGCCAAAGTGGAGCTTGCGCTTCGCACTGGCAGAGCCACACTATGATTTTGCTTATCTTTCTACTCTTCTTCTTCGTTTTTGCCCAAACAAAATATACACGAATACACTCTAAACTTAACTAACACAATAACAATGCCAATAACATGTTATATTCCTGTTCCGATATAGAATAAATGGTAGGGAGTGAACCGGTATCTCCTTTGTCCAATAAGCCGGTTTGATGTCCTGCAAGACAGAACACGTAAACTAACCTCGGGGGTTGATCCGAGGAACGCCCCTCCGATGCCTAAGTCAGTAAAGGGTAAAGACGGGATGTCTTGAGTTGAGTATATGAGTATATGTGAACGTACCTTATGACTCAGATCATGGGGGTATTTATAGGAGCCGGCAATGTCCTTGGCAAGGTAGGACTCTGCTCCTATTTGTTGGATACAATTCTATCCTCTTATGATACTTATCTTTAAGCCCATAGGCGCATTGAGTAAGTACTGGATCAATCCAGGCCCATTTGACGATGGCCCAGGTGATAGATACCGGAAAGGTATATTGAGTTGACCGGTATGGATAATATGCCGGCATCTGCCTTAGGCCATACCCAGTAAAATGGGATTCCTTTAACTGAGGTGACCATGAAGGTCAATGGCGGTCTAACTGGACCGATAGGGAACTTGCACAGCCCCCTTACAACTAGCCCCCAAGCCGGTATGCCTGGTACAGGAATATACTGCTTAATCAGCATTGAGCCGTTATGGATGGTATGAAAATCATGTTTTCATCCTGAAGCCGTTTAGAAACGTCCGAAAATGGGGTTATTTAACGGAATGCGAATCGTCGTCTTGATCCTCGTGCTGATTTGACTAGGGTGTCAGTGATTGATCACAGCTGTTTATGAGCCTAAAACACACGTGGCATCATCGGGACGGGAAGACGAAACGTCGCTCAATTCGAGCCATGAAGCTCTCTATAAATAATGTTTTTCTTAGCGCATTTTCACACTTTCACATCGCTTTCAAACTTTCAAGCAGTTGTTGTAACGCCCGAAAATACATAACCTTAATCGTCAGCGGAATCATAGCTTAAGTCTGTGGGTTAGGGCCCACTTATAATATAATAGTCTAAAATGATAATTCATCTATACATTTGCTCATCATAAAACAATACTTGTTCGTCTATCATACAAAATGTTCTAAACCTCATAGAATCATACATAGTCTCCTCAACACATCTCTTTATAATAGCCATACTGTAATTGTTCTTCAATACCTAAAACATAAAACAAAACGTCATGAGCCGAGGCTCAGTAACATACTACCCTAACATCGTAAAAGCATTTCAACTTATTTTAGTTGCAAACAGGGAGAAGAGAAATAGTAAAACCATTTCGTAAACATAGCCATTAAATCATAATTATAAAACATTATCATCACTCTTTGTTATGTTCATCATCATATCTTTTACTTTGGTAACTTGGCTAGTACAACAGAAGGGACGTTTCCCCAAAAACATACAGAAAGGCGGCCACAACATAGGTGACACTTTCGGTGCCCACATTTTTAACAGAAGGGCGGTCACTACATAGGTGACACTTGCGGTGCCCACAAAAAGGGGGTCACAACAAATTATAAAGGTGACACTTGCGGTGCCCACGGGATACTGCCAAGAACCATCTTTCACTTAACTTTATCATGTTTCGTTTCTTTTACGTATCATAATTACATTACATCATCGTAATCGTAATCATAAAACGTAATCTTAATCGTAACGTAGCCATAATTACATTACATCATCGTAATCATAATCATGGAACGTAATTATAATCATTAAACGTAATCATAACCATATTTTCATAACATCAAAATCGTCATACTCCATTAAATCATTTAATAAACATCATTTACATATCAAACATTTCATATCCCGCACACCATAAATAAACATCGGATAAAGCATCATAAAACATAGTTGGAAGGGGAGTGCGAGTGCTAGCAGTAGACGTTACCTGAAATCCTGCTTACCAATTTTGATAGCCGAGGGAGGCTTGTAATATCCTTTATCCTTTTTAATCTAATCAAGAATAGTGATATTAATAAATGTTGACTTAACCTTTATGTCTTAATATTAGTTAGAGCTTACTATAGTCATAAGGTTTATCATATCGTCATTGTCCTGGTTATAAAGTCATACTTATTGTTTAAGTCATAAGAAGATCAATTATCGATAGTCGTTATTATTTAAGTTATTCTTAACTTATCAAAGTAACTTATCATTAAACCAACCATTATTAAACAAGATTATTAATGATTAGACAATTGATTTCCATAATATTATTTAGTCGTACTAAATTAATAAAGCAACTTAATAAAGAATTATAAGTAGACATGAGTATTAGTGATTATTAGGTTAGCGAAAATAAGTTATAAATTATACTCAAGTCATATAATTAATCGAGGTTATTCAAATCCTTTAATAAATTAAACCATAAATTGAGTTAAGTGTATAGGATTAACAAAGAGTGTATATTATTAGTACTAACATTTTATAAAACAAAATACATTAACAAGTGACGTTTACAATAATAGTCCATAAATTTGATATTAACATCATATTAGGAGTCAACATAAAAATTCATATAGTTGAAGTAAGGAGGTTTATTACTATAAGCTGCATGATTAGCAAATATCAAGTCATTAGCCCAATATGAACAACTTTCTAGTTTTTAATCAAACCAAACTATGTTTCGAATTCAGATAAATAGCCCAAATGATTTGACTAGTTGAATCAGTTGTATTTTAGGACCAAAAGCTTAAACTTCTTTCAATAAACAACTTGGGCTTAAGTTTATAACCAAAATCAGAAATAATACCCAAAGGTAAGAGGAGATACCTCAGCTCTTAGTTTGAGCAGCGAAGACAGAGGTACACGAAGAGAGAAAGGGCGGAGCTCCGGTATTCAGGGCAGGTAGGACTGGCGACGTGAAGGTGGCGCAAGGCTACGGTGCGGGGTGGCAGTGCGACACAGCAGCGCACGGAGAAGAGGAACGAGAGAGATTGAGCGAGACATAAGGTGGGCGAGCAATGGCGTGGGCTGGGTGCTTGCGGTGGTCAGGCAGGTGGTTGGTACTGGCAGCACACGGGGTGGTATTGTGGTGGCTAGAGGAGAGAGAAAGAGGGTTATGTAGTGTGATACTTGGGGAACATGGCTATTTATAGCCATGATTGAGTGTCTAGAAGCTTGAGATTGAAGATAAGAATGAGATGATGGATTGAAGAGAATTTGAGTATGAATTTCCCTCTTGAAGTAATGGTGGCAGCAGCTTAGTGGGTTGGAAAGAAGAAAATTTTATCTTGAGTTGCCATGTATAAGGAGGAAGGTAAAAGAAAGAAGGAATTTGGTGGGAAAGTCAAATTCAAGTTTATCTTCACTACTACTTCTTTTTCCTTCATTTATTTTTGGTTTGGAAATTTATATTTTTGGGTTGTGTTAAACTTGGGCTTGAAACTTGAATGTTTGGATTTTGGCTAAAATCATTGACCCAAAAGTCATATAGGAAAAACATTATAGTTAAACCATTACCATAAATATCACTTATCTAAAGTAAATATACTTATTTAAGAAAAAGATCTTAACCATGATCATTTCAAAAAAAATTATGACGTAATTAAACTAATAAGCATAATTAGTAATTAGAAATTCGAGTTTAAAAAGTCGGGGTATTACAGTTGCTCTCACTATACTCTTCGAGACCTAACGTCCTTTCAGTTGCCAGCTTTTCGTCGTGACATTCCGAGCTGTGACCGAACTCTCTTACCGGTTATTTTCGGTGTCAGCTTCTGCTCTCTTTCTTCTTTCCAGGTATTTACCGAACTTCTTCTTACTCAATTTCTGCCTTTAATCATGTCTTCTCATTCTGATTCACAAAATATTTCTGAAAGTCCCCAATCCTTGACCGATAGCGACTTTAACTCTGATAGTAAGTCTGCTAGCCCTATCATGTCTAGTAATTCACCGGTAGTAAATCCTCCCAATGAACGTAGGAGTAAATCTGGCCATTACTGTAGTACTTCCGGTAGGACCCTTGAAGAGCAAACACTGCATGCTTCTCCCCTTACTGCCATTAGGGCTTTTGGAGAAGCCGTAGGAGTACCGGTATTCGGCCAATACAGTACCATGTTGGGGATAGCAGAACGTTCCTCCCTATTATTTCCGCCTTTGGCCGGCACCTCTAAGGATCCCCTCAGTCCCATACCGGCTGAGATGCTAGGGGAGAACGCGCCTCACTCCATCTCATCTGATAGCTATAAGGATGATGACGCCGGCTGGGCCGATGAAGCATCCTCTGTTGCCTCAGAAGACGTTGCCAGTGTTGTGCGCGACATAATGTCGGATGAGGACTCGGTATCCTTGGAAGCTGATGATGACGAGGATCCTCCCGAAGACATACCGGTGGATGACGATGAGACGCTAGATGACCTGTACATGCCTCCCTGTGAGGCCGGCAGTCCTTCCTTCGTACAGATTGACAAAAACTGGAGAAGGACAGCATTGAATAACGACTTCTGCCGAAAGGGGGCCGAATACTTCGCCTTCCCTGATGAATATGCACTGGTGATACCGTCCGAGGGATGTCGGGTGACCGATTGCCCGCCTGGGCATGTGGCGGTCTACGCCCATATGCTAGATTTTATTAACGCAAGTTCCCTACCGGTCCAGCGGCTAATTATTTATTAACGCAACTAAAATATTCTCAAATTACTCACAGAATAATTCATAACAAAGTATCAAAGTAACAACATGATCAATACAAAAAAAATAAACATGCTTTTTCCTAATATAACAATTCATCAAGCACATATATAAGCATAAAAAATTACAACATACCACCACCAATTCATACAATTAACCAAATGAACATATTATGAAAATAATGACAGCAATACTAATCACCCAAGAAAATCCTATAAAATACTAACCTCCTAACTAATATAACTTAAGTAATTGTAATGCGAATTCTAACCGTTCTAGGAATACATTAGTTACTTGCTTGGATCATCTGGTGGTATGCAAGAAATCGTGTAGGCTAAGCAGTGGCGTATCCAGGATTTCACCCACGTGGGTTCGGAATTAAAGAGTAGTAATATAATTACCTAAACAAATCCTATAGTAATTGTTTTAAGCTGGCATCTTTATATGCAGCAAGAACAGCAGCAAGAGTGGTAATATAATTCTAGTTGTTGTAATTAGTCTTTTGATATTTGTCTCTATGTTACATGGAGACAAAATTGTGAAAAATCAAGTATTGTAGCTGTTAAGCTGGCATCTTTTTAAGCAGCAAGAACTGCAGCAGGAGTGGTAAAATGATTCTAGTCATTGTAATTACCAAGCATGTATATTTGTCACAATGTACTTGTAGAATTAAGTTGAGAAATCAACTATAGTAATTGCTAAGCTGGCATCTTTGTCAGCAGCAAGAACAGCACCAGGAGTGGTAAAATAATTCTGGTTATTGTAATTATTCTCTTAATATTTGTCACACTGTTACATGTTGACTGGATATTCTGTATAACACCCTTGGGTTGGTTGCAGAGGAGGGAAGCCTTAACTCCTAAGCAAATCAATGAAGTGTGCCACGTCGATGTGTATGCAAACAAAACCGTTTTTGAGAGTTTGAAGAACAACCCAAAAGTGTATTATGATGGGGAGTATTTCTCTTACAAGGTAGGCCTTAATTTCAATTCATCCAAGCATGAAGCATTCCAATAATTTCAATTCAATTCATCCAAGCATGAACCATGAAGCATGCCAATAATTTCAATTCAATTCATCCAAACATTCCAATAATTCAATTTGTAAATACTAAATAACCATCTATCCAATTCAAACATTACTTGATTACTAAATGAATTGGTAAATGAAAGTGAAAGAAATCAGTCAATTACCTAAACAAATTCGAGTAGAGGGAAAACAGGAGAGGAGAGAATGAGAGATGAGAATTACGCCACGGCCGGCGCCGGCGGACGGCAGTCGTCTGTCGTCGGAAGTGCGAGAGGTCAGAGGAGCCGTCGTCCGTCGAGTGTTGTCAGGTGTCAGAGGTGTGCCGTTGAGTTTCAGATTTGAGAAACAAAAACAAACCCTAGCTTTTTTTGTTTGTGAAATGCCGCAGGTGTCGAAGAGAGGAGAGAGAAACTGGGTTATTGGGGGAATTGGGGAAAAGAAAATAAGATTCAAACAAAAAAAAAAGAAGGCCGAGAAGGCTCGAACTCCCGACACGGGAGGTAAGATTCATTAAGTTTCACGCGGACCAACTGAGCTATGGCTTATCTAACTTATTTCTTCCGCGCTTCCTTGGTTTTAACCTACTTTTGTTTTTTTTTTCCAGAATTTTTCCTTGTTTTTTTTCCAAATTTTTGTGGGTTCAGCTGAACCCACTGAACCCACGCTAGATCCGCCCCTGAGGCTAAGCGTCCTCTTCCTTTTAGGCCTTGTTTGGTTGGGCCTTTTTAAGGCCTGGAAACGGATTGGGTTTACTGAATCCATTACTCTTTGTTTGGTTTAGATAATGGGTTAACCATTACCCTTACTTAAGGGTAACCCAAACCCCTCAAATATTACCCTTCTAACTACACCAGTAACAAAATCATTTCCCCTCCTCAATCAACTTTCACGCTATCTCTCTACTTCTTTCTTCACACTGTTCTCTCTACGCCACCAACAATGATGAAGGGGAAATCAGGTTTCTCTCGTCGCCGATAATTGCAGAGTATAACTCCATTGTTGCCGGCGAGCTTAAGGAAAACAGAATTTGCTTTTTTTAAGGTAACTTTTCGAATTTTTTCTCTTCAATTTTTGAAGCATGATTTTCGAATTGCTTATAATCTGCGATTTTTAATTTGTGTGCAAATTTGTGAGAGTTTTGTGTTTGTGTGTGCAATTTCTAGTTTATAATTGATTATAGTTTTAGGTTTTCAATTCACCAACAACCTATAAATTGCAATTCATTTGTTTAGGGTTTTTTCTCCCTTAATTTTTGTTGTTGTGATTTCATTTTCTCTCTCCTCCAGAAGCTCGGTGGAATTTCAGAACTGACATTCGGTGTTATTAACTGTCAAAAACACTCCATCAAAAACTCATATAAACGTTCATTTTTGCCATCTGTATTTCATAAATAGTAGGAGTAGTTGCCATTTCTAAATTTGAGGTTGGTTTTTAACAACGATGAGCTTCTTTTGTTTTATAATCAACCCATATTGCCATGTTTGTCTTAATGTTTCTAAGTTGGTAGAGACTAGAGTGTATGTATATATATAAATAATTTTTGTTATCATTAGTCTTTACCTATATTCTTTTTTCAGATTATATAAGGTGATTTGGTCTTAATTTTAGGGTCTGTTTTGATGACTTTTCTTATTAGGTTTTCAATATGCCTCATCTTGTGCGATCGGTAGGGAGGATAAGAAGGCTAAAACAACTTCAATTAGTTATTATAATGGTTATGGTAGTTATGATGATGCATTGGGTTTGGCATATGATAACCATCGCTATAGTTAAAGGTATTCAAGTAAGGTCAAGGAAAAAGGACAGAAAAAAGTTACGCTTAATGGTCTTGAATGCATTGATAAAAGAGAGTGATGTGAGCTGTAGAAATGAGCTTCGTGTTAATAGATATACATTTAATATCCTTTGTGAGATGCTTAGAGATGTGGGAGGATTGAGTGGAACTAGAAATATGTCTCTTCAAGAGATAGTTGCTATGTTTTTATACACTTTGGCTCACCATAAGAAGAATAGGTCCATTGGCCAATTTTTTTTTAGAAGTGGAGAAACAGTTAGTCGACAATTTAACCTTTGTTTAAAGGCTTTGTTGAAGTTGCACGAACATCTACTTTACAAACCTACTCCAATACCGGATGATTGTGAAGACAAGACGTGGAAATCTTTCAAGGTATTAGTCCTTCATATATATATATATATATATATATATATATATATATACACTACATCGCTATATTATCATTTCATGTCTACAAATTAGTTATGTAATTGTTTTTCTATCTTGTAGAATTGTTTAGGAGCCTTAGATGGTACTTACATTAATGTAAGAGTGCCTTCGGAAGAAAGGGGAAAGTATCGAACAAGGAAAGGCACAATTGCTATGAATGTATTGGGTGTTTGTGCACCTAATTTGCAGTTTATTTATGTCCTTCCGGGGTGGGAAGGCTCGGTGCATGATGTACGTGTGCTTCGCAATGCTCTTTCTAGGCCTAATGGTTTTAGTGTACCTCGAGGTAAATCTAATCAAGTATTTTATAAGTAAAATTATTATAAGATAGGCTATAATTTCATAATTTACCTAGTAATTGTCTTTCTTTACCATATGTAAAGGTAATTATTATTTGGCGGATGCGGGATATACAAACTGTGAGGGATTTCTTGCTCCATATAGAGGGCAAAGGTATCATCTAAACGAGTGGACCGATCGACAACCTGAAAGTGCCGAAGAATACTATAATTTGAAACATGCTAGGGCGCGAAATGTTATTGAGAGGTGTTTTGGTTTACTTAAAGGAAGATGGAGTATACTTAGAAGTCCTTCATTTTTTCCCATTCGAACTCAAGGTCGAATTGTGATGGCTTGTTGTCTATTGCATAATTTAATTAGAAAAGTCATGCCTACCGATGATATAGAGGAAGGAGAGTTGAGTTCTGATGATGACTCTCACGATGATTCTGATGATGAAGTGGAGTACATTACAAGTGTCACAACTCAGATGAGTGGACAAATTTTAGAAACATATTAGCCCAAGATATGTTTAATGGTTGGAGAGCGAGAGGTAGACAGATTTGACTATATATGGTATCTTCTGTAATAGTTTAGAGCTTGTATGAACTTCAAAAGACAGATATGACTATATATGGTATCCAAATTTCACATTTATCTTGTTAAATCTGGGTTTTTTGATTGAGAAGGAATTGGTGATCTTGGTTAGTGTTTAAGTTGATTTGCAGTAGTGAAACTTGTACTAGTTGTGTAAGTTTGGTGGTTGAGAATTTTGTGTTGGGACTGTATAAACTTGTACCCACCAGCTGGCTCTGCTTATCCTCAACCAGGCTACCCACCAGCTGGTTCTGCTTATCCTCCACCAGGCTACCCACCAGCTGGCTATCCCAAATGGTTGCTGCTTTGCTAAAAAAAGTGGTTCGCAAAATTGATTATTATTTTCAAGCAGTTAAATTTTGAGGAAGCTGGCTTGCCAACCAGATAACTTTGAGAAATAGTACAGGAATTTGATATGTAGTTTAACATAGAATTGTCACAGAATAGCTTTTGTAAGTATGATGTATGTGACACATGGAGTAAGATCTGGACAAAGATCTTATTCTTTATCTTGCCATGAATTATACCAGTGATAGCATTGTAAACTTTGGAATATATATTGAACAAATAATATTCCTTGAGGAAAAAGTTTGGTGCTCCTGTTATTTGAAATATTTCGATCCTTTTGTACCCAGCAAGCAAAAATATTCTTGTGACATTGACTATACAGTGACCATCTTGATGGATGTATCCTCGGTTCTAAGTGACATTGGTCCTTGATGATTAATTTTGATCACTATGTCTTTCTTTGCAATGAGTATGTTAGTTAAATACCAGTATAATTTTGAAGTTCAACGTCTAATTTTTCTTGTGCCTTTAGCTTGTTTTGCTCACAGTTGTGGCTGTCTTTTTATTGATCAGACCATCTCCCACACCTCCACTGCCTTCTTCTCTACTGTGTATGTTTTGGGGAAATTGGATTGTGATGATCTCTTTCTAATTTTGGCTGTCGTTTTATTGGATTGTGATGATCTCTTTCTATATGTATATAAATATATAGGATGGAAAGTGATAGAGTTAGTCAAGTTAGTGAAGAGGGAAGTAACCGAGGAAGAGGTAAAAATAAAAGATTTTGGACATTTGAAGAAGATACCGTGCTCCTAAGGTATCTACATGAGTTGTCTTGTGATCCTAAGTGGAAGGGTGAAGGTGGTTTCAAGAGTGGTTACATGAATAAGCTTGAAGAGATGATAAAAGTTGTGCTTCCTACTTGTGGCTTGAGAGCTGTTCCACATATTGAGTCAAGGATCAAACATTGGTCCGAGAAGTACAGTGCACTTGCGGAAATGCTATCTACTTCAGGCTTTGGGTGGGATGCTGATAAAAAGGTGTTTGATGAATGGGTGAAGGTAATCTTTCTTTCTTTTGTTGGTATAATCTCAATTTGTTGATAACTATAAGAAAATATACTAAAGTGAACTCAAAAGATCCAATTTGGTCATAATATACGACAAAGTATAACACATCTTGTTAGCCTTAATATTGCTTTACTTATCAGGTTTTTTCCAGTAAAAAACGTGTAGATCTCTTTTCATCTCAAGGCAATGATTTAAGATGTTTTCTTTTTCAATTGTTAAAAGTGTAGATCTTTGATGATTGTGCTACTTATAGTCCTTCTCTCATCACAAGGAACAATAGCTATCCACAACCATTGGCTACTAGACCAAGAAGTGTCAGATTTGCTCATGACTTATATTGTCATACCAATTGCTAATTTTTGTTATTGAACTTTTGGCCACTGAAATCCATTCTGGAAATATAAGTTGGTGCATAGTGCAAAACTGATCTTGAACCATAATTATTTTTAGTTATGTATGAGTTCAAGATTTCTCTTAGTTTGATACTCATTCTTGTACTGCTGACTAATCTGCTAGGAACTACTTGCATCTTGTGGCAATATATCATTAAGCTTGGCATTATTGTATAGTAATCTGAAATATGTATAACTACAGACTGACTTAACTGAGGACATTCAAAGACCTTTTTTTTCAATTTTTGTTATCTGCTGCTACCTATAATTGCTATCGATTTACTGGGCTTACATTAAACAAATGGTATTTCTTGATAAGGAACGTGTTATGCACAAATTTTATATCAATGTAGCTGAAATATGGTATTTCTTGTTGTTGCTGTTAATGATGGTAGTTGCTCTTTCTACGACAGAATCATAAGAAAGCAAAGGGCTTGTATGGGGTTCCCTTTCCCCATTATGACACACTTGCTGAAATTTACTCCAAAGATAAAGCAACCGGAGATGCTAGTGAGTCTTTTGTAGGAGCTATCAACAACATGGATGCTGAGGTTGCTAATGAACCATTGATGATAGAGAGTGATGAAGAAGATGATGCAGATTCCGTGACTCATTCCAAGAAGCGTTCAATAAAAAAAGAGTTTGATGATCCAACTCCTTCGAAAAAAACAAAGTTCAAAGATTTCAAGGGAAAAGGAAAGGGACAAGGTAAAGTAAGTGATGTCGATGGATTACTTAGTTCTATTCAAAGTGTTTCAACCAATTTTGAGAAGATATTTGAGAACATTAATGCAAATTTGGGAACTATGGCTTGTGCTTGGTCGAAAGCGGAAGAAAGAGAGCAAAAGTTGGATGATAAGGTGAACAAAGTGCTAGAAGAAGTAATGAAGTTAGATGGCATTTCTCCTTCGGAAGCTTTGGAAGTGGCTACGATTCTCATGGCGGAAGAACACAAGCTTCACATATTTAATCAAGCTCCAATGAACATGAAAAGGCAATATGTAATCGATCTTCTCAAGAAAAAGTAGAGCTAGTATAAGACTTATATTTCTTAATTTAGAAACCGTATAATTTGTTATGTTTTTGCTTTGATCCATCATATTTTTGATCATATAATAGTTGTTGATGGTGGATTATGGAATAGTAGTTAATAGTAGCAAGGGACCCTTTAAAAAAGGCTTATGAGAATTCTACATTGTGTTTTGTCTCATGTGAAACAAAGAAAAAAATATCATTAACTAAACTTTTGTTATTCTCTACTTACATTAGCTAAAGTAGAAAGATTGATTCCTTGTTATCAAACTTGTATACCAAACAAGAAGAAAGGGAATCCCTTACAAGTGTTTCCTTTCCATTATTGAACCAAACACCCAATAAAAGTAACAATTATTGTTACCATTCCCTTCCTCTATTTGATTCCATTCCCTTTCCATTCCTACATTTAACCAAACACCCCCTTAGGTGTGTTCTTCCCCTTCTTCTTTGGGTAGATACAACGCTCTTAAAATGTTCAAATATAGTAGAAACTAAGGATTGAAATGAAATAAAAAGCTGAATTTTGTGTGAAGCAAGAACTAAACTCATTCCTCTCTTTTCTTCTTCAAATAGGGCGTGTGAAATGGGGAGATGGAGTGCAAAATTTTCTGATTATAGTTCAGCATAAAAGGATTATGCAGGGTTTAAGCTCCCAATGATGGTAGTTTAATACCAATAAGTGGGGGGTTACAAGGTTTTCAAAGGGACTCGTTTTCTGATTTTAGAACCCTTCAAATTATCCTCCCAACTTCAGATTATAGGACAACATGCATGCATAGTGGCAGACTTTAGTTCGTCGCGTGCATCGGTTCAAAACAATTAAAATATCGATATCTTAGAATTGTATCCTAAATGCGTAAATAATTATATAATCTTTAAATAAATATCATCACTTAAACTAATAAAACACAACTCAAAATATTATAATAACATAATTTTACATGGCCGAGAAAAATTCTAATAATAAAGTATTTAACTTTAACGAAAAATATTATTTAAAGGTAAATAAATGCGAAAAATTAGGAGTAAAAGTATGGGGTGTTACACTAAAGCCCTATTCTTTTAGACTTATTTTCAGTTCAGTTCATTTCAGTTCAGCTCACTTCAGATCAGTTCAGTTCAGTTCAATGTTTTAATTATTATTTTTGTTTTTAATATTACTATTATAATTATTTTTGTATTATTATTACTATTATTTATTATTTATTATTATTATTATAACTATTTTATTACTGTTGCTGTTGTTGTTGTTGTTGTTGTTGTTGTTGTTGTTGTTGTTGTTGTTGTTGTTGTTGTTGTTGTTATTGTTGTTAGTTCAATTCGTTTCAGTTCAGCTTAGTTTCTCCCAGTCGAAAAGAACGGGGCCTAAGAGCACGTTTAGTTCATTGTTTTTGAGTTCAGTGAAGCAGAATCAATCACCGATTCTCTTTCTTCTTGTTTGGGTATATCGTCATCAATCCATTATAATTACTCGGTGGTAATATTTATTATTTATTATTATTTTTAATAACTATTTTATTACTGTTGTTGCTGTTGTTGTTGTTGTTGTTGTTGTTGTTGTTATTATTGTTAGTTCAATTCGTTTCAGTTCAGCTTAGTTTCTCCCAGTCGAAAAGAACGGGGCCTAAGAGCACGTTTAGTTCATTGTTTTTGAGTTCAGTGAAGCAGAATCAATCACCGATTCTCTTTCTTCTTGTTTGGGTATATCGTCATCAATCCATTATCATTACTCGGTGGTAATGGACTCCTCCAATTTGTTACTTTTCCCTCCCCCTCAAGGAACAAAATATATTACTTTGTGGTAATGATTACCATTCTCTTTTCATTACATGACTTGAACCACACATCCAATAAAAGTAGTCATTTTTGTTACCACTTCCTCCTGATCTATTTGTTTTCATTCCCTTTCCATTCCATATCTTGAACCAAACGACCCCTAAACCTATACACTTGCGTCAAATGCACTACAAGCATATATTTGTATTCACACAACATCATCATTCCATAATCACCTAATCATTCTCACTTTTCTACAAACATCAACTTATTAATTCTCAAAACCAAAAAAAGCTACAACATCGTTCTTTCTATTTGATGCAACTATTCAACCAAAAAAATTATTTTCAAGGCTTATTCAATAATCTGATCCAATATCCGTTCAAATAAAAGACCCAGACAGAGGTATAATTTCTAATGATCCTTTAATTAATGCTTTCTTTTTTATTATTATGTGAAGCAACTAACTTTCTATTCATGATGTAGATTGTTAACATATTCATGTGACTATAAATATTTATGTATTATACTAACTCCTTGCACATATTTCTTTTTTTTTTATTTTTTATATTTCTTTCTCGTGTATATTATTTTTTATGTTGATTGCAATACTTTCCACCTTTTACATAATTGCTAATCAAGACTTAAATAAATGTTCCAACATTAAAGTAGGATATTTTTAACAATTGGCTTAGGTACATAGTAATTTGATAATGAACATATCACCAAAATTACTCTTTTCTGTTTAATGCAACAACTTAGATTATTTTTTAGGATGCTTGAAAATATGTAGTTTGGTTGTTTAATTACATAAAATTAGACTTATGAATCGTATGTAGTAGAGACCAGCACTAGGTGAATTTGATTCATGATCATATTCGTATCCTCACCCCTAACTCAATTCTTGGTTCATTGACCAACTATATATGAAGTTATGACGGGGAAATCTATATTGGATAAGTCCCTAAGACGTCCCTATGGTTTCCTAAATATCCAATTAGGTTTATGAGTCTTCCTCTAAATACTTGTTGGCGACTTCTTTTACAAAACATTTTCAAAATTAAAACATTTACAATGAGTTAGTCAAATTCGTGAAGACACCATGTAGGCTAAAATATGCCTACAATTTGGCGACTTCACTGGGGATGATTCAAATTTATTTTTGATGAGTGGGTGAAACTTGTAAAATACAATTCATACTATTTATATGCTTTAAAATAACATTACTGCTTGGCATATGCATTGGCTATTTTTCAGAGCCACCATAAGGATTTGTCCTGCCCCACTAGTGCATGTTCTATGCGTGAGGCAACCTCTAGGGGTTTGTGCTTTGTCCTTCTAAAACGCTTCTTGAGTAATACTGTTGGATCTTGGTAATAAGCAAAACCTACCCAACAATGGCATTGCTCTCTTGTTCCTAACTTGAGACTGGAGTGCACCTTACATATGGCCATCTTTTTAAGCAAAGATACAAAGCGTGAGATCAATCTTTTAGTCATGGACCCCTTTAAGCCTAACCCAAGCCTCACTATTAGTCTCAAACATAGATCTTCACCATTGATTGGAACTTTGCATACTATTATTCTACTTGTGCATCTTTATGTGTGAATGCCTTTAAATGATTCGTATTATGCGTTGTTTCGAGCCATACACCGTCAAATAATATAAACGTGGCAAAAAAAATGCATGCTGGCCGCGTGCCCTCGTTGTGTGTGGCGCAACCCTTCCACGCTCGGCGTAACCTTACCATGTGTCGTGCTATATATGATCTGGCGTCCAGCGCATGACTGATCTGGCGTGTCACGCAATCCCCTTTCGTGTCGTGCACTGCTCTTGCTTGCCGCGCATGATATATCCTCATTGTTTACGATTGTCTTGTGTGAATAAGTCCATGTGCTGTAAAATATTAGGATAACATATAGTTTTTTTTCCTATCATCTCCAACTTTTTTTACCATCAGAACTTCGTGTTCAGAAAAACAATTTTGTCCTTTTTTTGAAATCTACCTCCAGCTTTTTCGAAACGGTTTTATCACTAAATACCCCTGACAAATTTGATTATTCACCATACACCCCATTGCTTCAGAAATTCACCATATACCACTGAGTTTTTTAAAATTTTCACCATCTGCCCTACCTAACGGACGCTAGGTTTCCGTTAGTTAGAAATTTTATTTCACCATGTACCCTTACTGGTAAACTTATTTCATCATATACCCTTTATAAGTAACGACTAGTTTTTGAATTTAAAAAACTAGCCGTTTGGCTATTTTGTTTATATATACAACAATCTTTTCAAGTGTTTAACATCTCCTTTTTTTCACCTCAGTTGCTTTACTCCATCATGATGAATTCACAATCTAGCTAAAAGCTCCTCCTCAACTCATAAATTTGCATATGTTAGGGTCCCTAACTCCTACTGCATTTGTAGAAGATTCTAATATGAAGTTGAAGCTAGAGAAAACAACAAATCCTAATAAGCTATACTACAAGTGTGATGCTTGCAACAGTTTCAGATGGTGTAAAGGAACGTTTGAGAAGAATCACAACATTCTGCAAGAATATCGGAGTATGGGAAGCAGACCTCGGTTAGGACAGAGCAAAGGAAGCAGATATGAAGAGGAAGAGGAAGAGGAGAGTGTAGAAAGTAGTCAGGTGAAAGAAGAAGTGAAGCAACTTATGAGCCCATTTAATCCAGTCATTGTCCTATTTTTTTGTAGCTATGCAAACATACTTACCCAAGCTATATTCCACATCTTCACATATCTAAACCCCAAACCACCATTTTGTTTTAGATGACATAAGTCGTTTCAAGCCACATGCCCAGCTTTAGTGTTATATTAGACTAAAAAAAAGGCCCTACAAGGCTACAAAGTTTGTCAATCTTCTCTAGAATACTTCTGAAAAGAATAAAGACCTACTCATAAGGACATAGTTCATTTGATACACTCGCCCAATACTGGATAAATTCGTAGAGCTCCTCATTGTTATCTTAGCAGTCATCTTTTCTACCAAATTCTCACATTGCATAACAAAGATCCTCTTAAAGCAGATACTAAATACCTAAAAGATAAGCTTCTCTTCTTGAACCCGAAACACCAATTGAACCCTATTAATCAAAGGCAAATCCACACCGCAGCTGTAGAAAGTTGATTGTTGAGCATTGCCTTTCAACCCAGAAGAGTCAAAGAAAAGCTTAAAAGCTTTTAACATAAAAGAAAATGGATGGAAATTTCACTTTATTTTTTTAAAATATTATTAAATAATTTCAAAATATCATATTTTATACCTAACAAATAATCTAGAAGGATTTAATAGCATATTTAAGTTATTATATTTGATAAAAGATAAGATATGGTGGTTATTTACGATAAAGGAGAAATCCAGTTAATGCCAATTAGGTGTTCGTAACGCAATGCTCTTGTGCCAGGCTTAATATGTTTTGGTCTCTTTAACTACAAAAACTTCTTTAGCATAATGAAGTCCAAACCTTCTTTTTATTTTACCATAAATAAATTGTCACCAAAGGACGTTACTTCATTGTTCGTTGAATCAATAGAATCCCAAGAGGGTGTTTCTCTTCAAAGACCTTGGGATTTAGCGTCGAGTAGACATTGGGGTCTACTAGAAGTCATGCGGCAATCTCTCTCTGAAGATCGTCAGGGTTTTGTATCTCAACAGATTCCTTCTCATATCAGGTCTTTTTCATCAAAACATATAACCCAACCCCACCCACCATCGCTCAAGACAAGCTTCTTTTAGACTGGACACGTAATAGTTAGTTTTTCTTCAAAAAAGTATGTACGAGCAAATGGAGCTCATGTTAGTTTTAAGTTTGTTTTTGTTTAGTTATATTAACATTAGGCTGTACTTCCGTTTTTAATTAATGCAAGTTTTCTCGATGTCAAAAAAAAAATTTGTCTAAACCTTTTTTCATTTACCAAAATGACAAAAGCATACTTATTTTAATCAAGTTGTCACAAACTTACCTCTACTGTTCTTTTTACCAATTTGATCATTTGACCTAATTCCCTCCCAACAAAACACACAGCCGAACTTGAGAAATTTCCAAGAGCAATAGATTAAAAGAAACAGCGGAAGGCACACCAAATTAGGACGGTAGTGAGGGCAACACTAAACTGAAACATCGTCATCATGAGCAAATGTGAAAAATGAAAGAATGGACAAGTTAATAATTAGTTCCCGTTCACTGAGACATGCACAACTCCCTTCCTGGTACAAAATCCACTTTGATTAAGACAGATTTGATTGTAACTAGACCTGGTTATTGGACAGGGTAGCCCAATGGCTAAAGGGTTAGGGTCAAATTTATAGGGCTTTTATTGGACAGGGCTTTATTGGACAGGGACATTATTGGACAGGGCCATTATAGGGTCAAAAAAGAAACCCAATTATTTTGAAAAATAAAATAGGTTTTGTAAAAACAATTGCATATTCGGATTCGCATTCATTTATACTCACTTTTGGCTCTTTTTGTTCCTTGTTTTTCTTGCTCGTTTACCGACCCGTCCATTATCGACCCGCTATCGGCCCGCTACCCGTTTGGCCCGACCCTCTACCGACCCTTTATGAAGCGACCCTCTTATGACCCGACCCGCTTCCGACCCGCACTGACCCTGACCCGCCCCGCCCAATAACCAGGTCTAATTGTAACTATTACGCAGACAAAGTACAAGTCTGCCCTCAGGAGAATGGATATCAATGTATCTCAATCGACATTGATTCAGAACTACTGGTACGTTATCTAACAAATCCGCGCATCCAGGATATATCAGTAAGTTGGACCATTAACGCCATTCAAGTACTAGCAAAAAGGGTTCATTGGTTTCGTGTCACCAAAGTCTCTTGCGAACAGGTAAGACGAGCACATTATCTAGTAGCTGCATGCCAGCCCAACCTAATCCCCTTTTTATAGTTATTAGCTTAATTTGATCTATCTTTGTACGTGTCTGATATGTCCAAAAAAAAAAGGTACAAGTCTGGCCTGATGCGTGCAGCATCCATTTCTGCCGTTCGACAAATCTGCTTCAAGAAAACTGACCTCAGTTATCCTAGTTCCTACATCTTTGTAAGAGTTCTAAATTTTTTTTAATCAACTGCCAATCTTGACAGCCATCCAGAACTGAATATAGCAAACGAAAAACAGATCAAATTTTGTTTTTTTGGGGGGGAGAGGAGTTTGACAGATGAAGAGACCTCAAGTTTTCAATGCTGCTTCCTCTACTTCCAAATCAAAACTACGGGCAGAAAATATGCACTATACATCACGCTTTTGCCACCTCTTGAATGTGTTGTGAATGGCTTTTACCAGGTGGAATGAAAATAAAATCGTCCCAGCCAGAATTCTTCTCGCTTATCTGTATTCAAAAACAGCAAACATAACTAAGGGTCCGAATTCTACATACAGTGCACTAAACACTACACTGGAAATCAAAATTCTTGGGTCACACGGTTTGACAAGAAGCACTCATTGGACCAAGTATTAGTTACTACAAAACATTAAAAACCAAACATACATACAGAATATAGGAAATACTACTAATCTACAGATGGATTGAAGAAACTGACTGAGAAAGCAAAAGGGAAAATACTGCTAATTAGCATTAAGAACACTGAAATTGCTAATGAGAAAACGAAAAGATAAAGAATCACATTAAAGCACAACATGTACCTCCATTTTCTTCAAAACATTCTCTAAACTCCCCACCTGTTGACACCCACAACAATTAAATTACATGTTATATAAAGATCACTTAAAAAGAGAAGCAAAGCAGAGAGTTATGAGTCCAATCAAACTATGACATCATTGACATGGGCTGCAGCTTAAGCACCGGAGCACATAACCTGGGTCACAGAGTGAATGCCCCAGGAGATGATTGTAATTTGTAAAGACCCACATGAATCTATGGTCAATATTCTTTTTGAGAAATCAAGTTTCTAAAGGATCAAGAGACAAGACATCCTACAACATCATCAGCGAGAAAATGAACATACATTTGATGTCTCGTCCTCCTGTGGTACTCATGTTGGGAAATACATGGGTTGTTTTTTATTAAGGCAACAACATTAGAGCAGGACACGAGATCAGCCACTGCCAAATTGTACCATCCAAGGAAAGTTCTAGCAGGTATAATCTAAAACGTGCACTAGAAAGCCAGCCAGGTATAAGTACAGATGGTTCGTAAGACCAAGTTATCTGTACAAATCAAAACGAGAAGGAAAAATTGAAGAGGACCATTATAATGGACTTTTGAGATTCATAAGGAAAGCAAACTTAACTTGCACAACCTGGACTTTTTGCCAAGCTTTTTGTAACCTTGTTCTTTTACATGGGTAATACGCAAAATTTACTCATTCAGTAAGGCTTGAAATGGTGTATAAGGCTCTGTTTGGGAAGCATTTCAGGTGACTTAAATGATAAGGTGCTACATTTTAGTAATTTCCATTTAGCAGCAAGAGCCAAAACAGTCTTTGCAGCTTCCTTTTTCATCCATCCCAAAATCCTGTTTACACTTCTATATAAGGACCCCACTATGTTTCAATACCCTCTCTTCTCCACTTTGGCCCAACAAAACATGTTTAAAGACAATAAAGATAGAAGAATACCCCACAAATTCCTATTACATCTTTATTTCCAATAAAATAACAACTCATAATCAAACAGCCACTAATTAACTAATATTATGTGACATGATAATTTATACGTTTGAATTCAACTTAGCAACATAGTTGACAAAGTATAAAAACAAAAAGACCATTATTATTTGATGTGTCATATTTATACATAGGTTTTAGGTGCATTTAGGTTGCATTTCTAGTTCACATTAGAGCATTTAGGTGCATATTTGCATGATTTACTCAAGTTTTGCTCCCCTGCTCTCCGTTCGTTTGTTCTGATGAATTTCTGGTGATATTAATGCAAATAGACTATGGTTGGATAAGCTTGTGTAAAACAAACATGAATAAAGAAGGTAGATTGCATGATGATCAATTGATCACAAAGCATCTCTTTGGGACGAATTTGGGCTAGAATGAAGCGAACCATCACTAAAAGAAATGCGAAAACTGACTCTTGTACACTCTTTTACTCATAACTTTTGATACACAAATGATAATGGAGTGATTCCAATTGGGTTGGAAAGTAGACTTGAAGACCTTTCCAACGACTGGTCACACGCTAAATTTCGATGAGAAATGAGAAAGTTATGATGTTTCGAATATGAGCAGTTTTGATGATTTGTTGCGGGCCCGGCAGGGCAGGATCTTGCCCGGCCGGGCGGGTCGCTGTTTCACTTCATTCTGCGGAGGATGACCTAACAACCACCCGACCGGGAGGAATCCGCCCCGGCAGCCCGGGCGGGTCGCAATTTTGCGGTTTTGAAGCGCGTGTTGCACTGTTTATTACTTTAGTATAAATACTTCTCTTTTAAGTGGAGAAAAACCACATTCATACACTAGTTTTCTAAGCCTTCTTATTCTCTCAAGAACCCTAGTTTATTCTACTTTGTGAGCACATTCAAGATTTCAATAGAGTAATTGTTTTCAAGATTCGTTCTTCAATTGGGTATTTGTCTTTCATCCTTTACTATTCCCTTTTTAATTCTTCCTTGTTATTCCATCATGTTGCTTGCTTATTTAATTATGATTATTTTTTCTCAATTATGTGTGAGTAGTTTACTTTCTAGGGATTTGGGAATCTATGCATGCATATGAGGGATTGATTGTGTAATAAACTGATAATTTGGGCAGAAAAATAAAGGAAGAAGATGATGATATTTGATTGATGGAAATGCAAATTACATAAATAAAAGGATAATTGCCAAGTTTTCGAGTGACTAGGTCACACTCCCAAACTAACCACTAAAATAAACTACTCCAATATTTTCTTGATGATCTTTTTCCTCCCTAATCTCCCCTATTTATAGACTACTTGCCTTATTCCCCAAGCTAACATATTACTAGAGTATATTACTAAAATACCCCTCCCCCCTAGGCTAGTCTATCACAATACCGGCCCGCCAAACTTCCACCTTGTCCTCAAGGTGGATAAAAATCAGCGCTCGATTCTCGGCCTTGGTAGCATTGGTCAATGTTATCATCACTAAAGTCAGAACACTGCTGCCATAAATGTTCAAGGTCTGTTTTGTTGAATGTTGCAGGCAAACTATTCAGAAGGTTTTGGGTGAGGTGGGAGGAAAGAATACAAAGGGCCCTTTGGTCATTTTGAAGATGTGGAGAATTGAATTTAGATGTGGACAAAAGGGTTCGAAAAATAGGTTGGTCACTTGGTGGAGTTGTGGGTTTAAGGGTAGAAAAATATGGGTTGAAAAGGATGGATGAGTTAGTATGATCAAACTTGCAGATGGGTGGTTTTAGTAGATTAGGAATTGGACCCTTTTGTTGACGTTGGATGTGTTTTAAGAAAATTGGGTTGGAATTTAAATGGGCTTGTAAAAGATTGGTGAATAAAATAAAAGGTGAGTGAGGTTCATTGTTGGGGTTTAGAATTGATACCAAAGAAGTGGGCTTAATATTAGAAAGCCCATCAGAGTTTCGGACTCCATAAATTGAAGCATAGGTAGGTTTAAAATAAAAGAACCCCAGCACACTGACCTCACATGTGAAGTCATGTGACAGACCATTAAAATGAACTGGGCTATTTACTAGATTGCCCCCAATAGCAGCTTCTAGAATTGCCTTCCTCTCCAAGGCAGTAAGGAACTCAGCGTGGCTTATCCAAGCCAAATACCACTTCTAGAAAATCTGTTTGCACGCGCCACCCTCCAACAAAAATCCAACAGCCCCCCTTTGACCGCCAGCACCACCAGATCTACCTCTTCCCGTGGCGGCGAGCTCGAAAACTTCACTGGCGATGTTACCTGGCCCACCACCGGAACCGTATCCCACTGCATTCATTTGCACCACTCGTTTTTCTCTCTCCAGACTGGGTTGAAGGCTGGGCTGCTGGTGGTTGTCAATTCCTCCACCATTATAGCTTCTTTTGAAGCCCGCTTGGCCACGGCAAGATCTGCCAACCTGAGCACCGCCAGCGAAGAAGCCCAGGCCTCCACCGGAACCACTGCATTCAGCACCTGTCCTCTCAAATAATTTTCTCTTCCGTCCGCCAAGAATAATAGAGGCAGAAACCACTGCCTTGACGCCATCAAAAGGAAGAAACTGCTCACCGGACCTGCTTTTGTTCGAATTTTCTTGCAGGCTCACCGGAATTTCATCCTTTTGGTTGTCTATGCATCCATTTTTCAGCACACCATTCGAGCAACCAGATTCAATCAAAACATAGTTGAGGCTGTTTTCAGTTCTTCCATTCCCTTCTTGAATCTGCTCCTCAGTGAGCTCCTTCTCTTTGAGTTCCTCTCTAATTAATTGAATCTCACGTTTGATGGGAGCCAAAGTCTTATCAATTATGCGCCCTATATCGCACAATCTCTCCGTCAACTGCTTTGAGATCTCGTCCATCTTTTCATCGAAGTTCTTTTTGAACTCCTCTATGTCAAAAATGGGAGTTCCGGTGAACTCCATTGCAGATTTTTTTTTTTTTTTGGTGTGAAATCAAAAAATCAGTAACTTAACCTCCCTGAATCGTTGTGCTCTGATACCATTTGTAATAAACTGATAATTTGGGCAGAAAAATAAAGGAAGAAGATGATGATATTTGATTGATGGAAATGCAAATTACATAAATAAAAGAATAATTGCCAAGTTTTTGAGTGACTAGGTCACACTCCCAAACTAACCACTAAAATAAACTACTCCAATATTTTCTTGATGATCTTTTTCCTCCCTAATCTCCCCTATTTATAGACTACTTGCCTTATTCCCCAAGCTAACATATTACTAGAGTATATTACTAAAATACCCCCCCCTAGGCTAGTCTATTACAGATTGAATGATTATTTAATTCGTTAATTTGTTTGATTCTTGCTATTGAGTTATTTATGTTAATCTACAAGTTACAACTTTAGCCTGTCATTATTGATCATAAATTAGTACCTCAAATTAAAAGAAACTTGTGTTTTTCTCAATGCACTTGAAGCATGAAGACAAAAGGTGAATGAGAGTAAGAAAAAAGAAGTCAAAAAAATACTAAAAGAAAAAAAATTCCTATCAAAGAATGTGAAAATTAATATAAAAATGACAGCGGAAAAGATGCAAGAGGAATTTCAATAGAATTCATGCCAACAGCCACCCATCGAGTGATGTATGCTCAACTACACGCCTCAATTGCCACAATATATTTAAATAGCAAAATGCAAATATAAATCCCTCCGCCCTTAAATAATTGTTAGTATGCTATTTTGATCGGTCCTTGTATCCACTCAACCCATTTAACATGGTTACCTCCACTAACCATTTCTCTCCCACTTCCTCCCTTCATACTTAAGTGATATGGGACCTTCACTAACTCCCTCTCTTACTCAATTAATTTTTTTATTCCTACTTCAACTCTATCTACCCAAATAACCTACATTACCCAACGATTTACTCTTACTATGCATGCCCAAACCTAACAGGACACTTTATTGACGACGGAGGGAGTATTTTGATAGCTATAGGGGCAGATCTTAAGTTGGTGGAAGAGGCCACGCATATCTAGCCCTCCCCCTAGCTTCAACCTTGGTGGAGTCCACACACCTCTCATTTAACTATTTGAGGTGAAGAGGGGGGGCGATATGAATCAAGTACCATATATCTCTATACTACTTTCTTAGGATTGTTACATGGTTTTACTTATTCATCAAGTGTAAGTTTTTACGTGTAACCAAATATATGTCCTTATATTCCGTACTTGATTTATTTTGGGGCCTTTGGCTTCCAACTTGTTGAATATCGGTATTCACTAAGTATCTTTAGGTTTCTTGGGCTACAAAAATGCATAAGAGAGGTTGCTTAGGCCTCAAAGTGGCATATAGCTTACTTGGGCAGAAAGGTGAAGATGTTTCCTAGGGTTGGTTGGAGTTTGTAACAAGATGGAGTGGGTGGTCTCCCACTCCTGCATGAAGAAGATTACAAGGCTGTGCATATACTTGCTCTCTAAGACATATTTACTTGTTTATATTCCTACTTGGTTTAGGGATGATTTTCATAGTCTACTTGTATAAGGAAGTTCATAAGGAATTTATTTTGGTTTCCTAATGTCATTAGGATTTGTTGGATGTTTCTCCTAGGCTATTTAAGCAAGGTTGTTCTGCGATAAAATTGAAATTTGATGATTGAATTAAAAATCTTGGAGTTCTTTTGGGTGTATATGAGCGACTAAGCGCATTGACGTAGACATGATTCCTTAGTTTTAAAAGGCGCAAGGCGCACCGAGGCGCAAGGCGCAAAGCGCAGCGAGGCGCAAGGCGCAAGGCGAAGGCGCACGCATCCCGTAGGCAAGGCGCACCCTTTGGTGTCAAAAAAACTTGTAAATAGAAAAAATGCATTGTAATACTTAAAACAATGTATATATTATATTAAAGACCTATAAAAGGATTTGGCAGAGATATTCCAAACATTACTATTCACCTACTCACTACCTCATCAAACAAACTAAAATAACATTAAAATGAAAAAAAAAAAAAAACCACTGAACAAATTATAAGATACAGTGAGCTGGAGAAAGAAAAAGAAGAAAGAAAGAACGAAGAAGAAAAAGAGAAGAGAAATAGAAGAAGAAAATATAGTAAATAAAGGAGAGAACCCTACTGCCCAACCGTGGCGACCACCGAAGACCACCGTGGCGACGGCATAGAAAGAGAAAAAGAAGAAAGAGAGAAGAAGAAGGGAACAGAACAAACGAAGAAAATAAAGTAAAGATGAGAGAAAACTTACCGGCGAACCGGCGAGGAGACGTTAAGCTTTTGGCGAGCTTCGGTGATCACCGGCGACGTCCAACAGCGAGCATAGGGGCGAGGTCCAACAGCGACCAGAGGGTCGAGTCGAAGGTCGTGCGAGATCTAGGGTTTCAACCCCACTGCACGCGAAAGAAAATCGACCAAAAAGGTGAGATTTATTTCAAAAAAGATGGCGTGGCACACACGCGCGCCTCAAAGCGGAAAGCGGTCGCCTCGCGCGCCTCGCGCCTCGAGAAAAGGCGCCCTAAAGCGCACGCCTCCTTGCGCCTGTCGTCCTACGCCTCGCCTTGGCTGGTGGATGCGTTTTGCTCGCCGCCTTGACTCGCCTTGCGCCTGGGCGCGCCTTGGGCGCGCTTTTTAAAACTAAGCATGATTCTATCCCCGGTCTTAGCCTTTTAGGTACCACCCCACAAGACTTTACCAACTAAGCTAGATGGCAGCCATTAAGTTAGATTAATTGTGTAAGTGAGTGAAGCTCATATAAGCAATATAAAACTCTCCTAATCCAAACCTTCAGTTACTGACGCCTTGGAATCACAATTAGAGCACCTTAGTTTTCTTGGAATTCGAAAGCCTTGGAATCTGAGTATCTAAGTTAGTATCCGTCCGGTTACATATTTGGGGATGGGGTGTGATTGACTTTGCACAAACAAAAAAAACTATACCAAAATCAGTATATCTAAATATTATATTTGAAAGTTTTAGATATTCAAATACCACTATGGGCTGAGAGAGGCCCCGTCCTCGCGATGACCTCTGTGATAGTTCTTTTTCTATATCTTCCTGCAGCAAAGAATCATGAATTTCAGTCTTTATGCAAGTCTTATTGATGGGGACTAAGAAAAACGGAATAAACAACTGACCTTTCTGAAATAAATAGGGCAGTAACGCTTATTTTTCTTCTTGACGACTAAAAGTTCGGACTGCAGCAGTCAACAAAATTTTTTGAAAAAATTGGATTAGGGAGGAATGAAATAAACAATTCATATGCGCGTGTACAAGTAATAAACCTACATTTTGAGAAAAATAAATTAGACAGAACTAGTGTTGAAACTTTTGGAAACATATTCAAAACAATTGATCATAATAAGCAGCTTCAATTCCCCAGTTGTGTTCCATTACATAAAAAGCTAGTTCAAAAATATACACGTTCACTCAAAACTCCTAATAAAAAAGCACCATTACAGATTGCAGCTAACTTACTTTAATGATGACAAATCAATGTTGGGGATCAGGCCTTTAGGGTGGGGATATGCAGAAAGTCAACAGGGGTAACAAATAGAGAATCTATTACCTGTAATAGCCCATTTGATTAAGTAAAAGGTTGGAACAAGGTAGTGATGGAGGTGCAAACTAATAGATAAGCCTGATGAAGTGAACTAAACAAAACTCAATGAAGAATAGTGTTTAAGTTTTAGAAAGAAAACAAGCAATGAGAACCACTCTTAAAGCTTGAATTCGGATATTATAGTTTAGGGAATAGAATCAGTCTTATCCTAAAATTATATGGTATCACCAAAGTAAGAGATAACTCTCGAATTCTGATAATAAGGGTAAACACTTGTAGTTTACCTCCCAATTAATTTGTACAACAAAATTAAAAACACTCGGTTTTTAAGCTTTAAAGCACTTTTTTTTTTTTAACAAAACTCAAATCTCCTTTTCGTTCATGCCCTTGCATCCCTAAATGTCCAGCAACTAAACACATAAAAGAAACATTAGAAATACACGTATACTTAAGTTTACAAAATAAACATACAAAACAGTCCTAAAAACTGTACAGATTCGGCAACTTCTATCTTTCTTGCTTTTTCTTCTGATTGGTGGCTTTAAAATGGTTGCAAACCAATAGGGACCTTACCCTCACTTGAAGAATGCTCCAACCAAGAAAAGAAACCCATCATTTTCTCACAAAACAAGGCTGCCCAGGTCAATATAAAACTGTAACTCAAACTCGCCAGTTTCAAGACAGTGCTTCACCATTTCGGCTTTCTCTTCTACGTTCAAGATTTTGCTATAAAACCAATAGGAGGGTTCCTATACTTAAAAGTTCTTTCCAACCATAGATTTTTTGCTGCAATTGGATAAGTATTCGTTGCTGCCAATAACAGAAAGAAAACATGCAGATTTCACGTTGTTCCAGCAAGTTGCAGCAAGCAGCGATTAGGAGCTTTCCTTCCTAGGTTAATTTACTTATCATTGGACCTTCTTAAGTACACATCTCAAGCAGCTCAGTATGCAGGAGCTAGTTGCTTAGCAATCAAAAACCGGAATCCAGAACCAGTTGGACAAGCAGCTAAATTACAAGCTATGTCTGATGCTGCTGCGAATTCGTTACTTAATGAAATGTCACCAAAATTTACATGATAAAATTTCAAGATGTTAGGAATCCAACAAAAAGAAAAAATAATCATTGAAAATTCCAAGTAGATTGCTCACAATCATCAAAAACATTTCGCAGCGCCAGCAACAAAACCAATACACTATTTTTTTAGCTTCCTAAGCTGCTTAATCACCACCTTAGGATGATTAGCGTTGGTTAAACCCTTAATCCTTAAGATTAACCAAATCCAAAGATTAAAAATAATCTCATTGATATCTTTGGACTTATTAGGCTCGTAGACTATACATCATGAAGTTTGGCACCTAAAAAGAAAAAAGCCTAACCATATGTCTTTCAAAAATTAACATTTTGGCTTGTTCAAACAAAGAGAATAGACATCTTCACAATGGAAGGTCGCCAAAACAAGACTGAAATGGTCGGTTTAACCGGCTGGATGAGGAACAAGTGTTTCTTAAGACACGGAAAAAGAACCAGTACTATCAAGAATGAGGTGAAAATCCATTAAAAAAAGAGAAGAAAAAGAATAAGGCAGACACATTGAGGCTGGCAAACCAGCACAACTAGATTATACAACTACCACAAAGTAAGGTTTAATCACCACTACTAAATTATATATATAATTATGTATATATATACCCCCCTGGCGCCCCCCTAGCCCGCATCCAAGAATTTGTTACACCTACAAAAAAATATTTAGAATAATATACCATGAGAATGGAGGCTCAATAACAAGGTTTTCCATGCCCCACTAAATCAACTTAACTTTTAAAATCTATGAGTTGATACAACTGACAAGTGACAACCAAAAACAAAATGTGTAAAGATGAAAAGCAAAAAGAAAACCAAGTATGAACCCACACTTAGGTTGACCAAGGCAAGCAGCTTAACATGCTTCACCGAGTCTGTTGCCAGTCTGTTCCGTATCACCTTTATCAAGTGCTATCTTAATTCTCAAACCCATAAAAAAAAGTTCTCTTAAAATTTAAACACTGTTGTCGACATTTGAACCAAAATTTATTTCCCATAAGTTAAAACATATCCTATGATATGAACACAGGTAAGGCAGAGTGCATTTACAAAAAACCATAAGGCCATCACCTTCTTGAAGTGGGAGCCTTGCAAGAGACGTTGAGGCACTAATATAGTTCGGTACATTAATCATGCTACACAAAATCTTCCACCTCATGTTTTTCTCTAGGATAAAAAAAATGCCAAAAGAAGCTTAGTGTGGAGTTTGTTATTCTCACAAGGCAGCAACGAGAGCATTTCCAAAGAGCAGAAGATCATATCATCATATATTAAACTTTTAAAGGAAGTGTTTTAAAATCTTCTTACTAAATTAAACAGAGACTGCACAACCAGTCCTTTGACAGCTTCTACATCTATCTACCCAAACTCAGTGTCTATATACAATAGCATCTATTGATAAGTGACTCAAATACCAAGTACAGACAAAACGTTAAATACATGACAAATGAGAAGATGAATGGGCATCTAGTATATTTTACAGCAAGACAAACTGAAGCATGTGGAATTAAGACTTAATACTTATATTCAAGCATGAACAAATTATTGCTAGTAACCAGAAAAGTGAGTAGATGAAGCAATTTAGCATACCTGAAACACAGGAACACCGTCAAACCCACTTTTAGTCTCTGATGCTTTTAACTGGAGCAAGAAAGTGAAATATTGTGAATCAAGAAAGATTTTGAATTCTATGTAACATTTCTATGTCAGGCAGGTCAAAAATTTCATCAGATCTTTGCAACCTTTCAGGTGTTTTAGTTGAGTGGTCAACTCTTGTAGCTTACCAGAGTGTCCTAAAGACATGGAATGCTTTGTTCACACAATTTAAGAGCAATAACTTTCATGAATCCCTAGTATCCCAAGAACAACATAATTTCATACCAGATGACAAAGATCCACAGCAAATGACCACTATATCATAATGGACCACCAAGGGGTAGATTGGTTAAAATGACCAAACCTAAAGTGCTCTAGTCTTTTTTCCTTGTTTTCTCTACTGTATTTGAAGAATTCTACCAAGGTGCTGCGTTACGTACATAGTTCGAAAATGCGGTTTCGGTCACGATCGCGGTAACGATCACGGTAATGCGGGAACGGGGATGATACAGTTGTCGTACCGCCGAATATCGGCTTAAACCATGAGAAATCCCTAGAACCCGCCTAAAACGCGGTTTTTTTACACCTTTACAATGCGGGTAATATCGGTTCGGTAGATTTGAAAACCTTTACAACACAGGCAATACGATACGATGCGGCCTTGTTTTGACACCATGGTTACTTATTCGTTTAGAGTACTTGATCTTACTTTCCATGCATAAAAGGGAAGTGTTTATACATGATTGATTGAAAGGGAAGCAGCGTCATGTGATCACTAATTGGGTCCAGCTATATTAGTGATTGAGGAAAGCAGCTAATACACAAGGAGATCAATCAAAATGGCAGCTAGAGTTTTGGCCCTGGATAAATACAGCGAGCTTATTGGTCTTAGCGGGTCGATTATAGTAGGGAAGTTATTTAAGGCAATCATATGCAGTGGAGTAGATAAGTCTTATTGTTTTGCCATATAGATTAGGGAAAGCAAATAGTAATTAGTGGAGAAGACAAGTTTAATTGTTGTTTTGCTTATAACGAATGGCCAGCAGCCTATCTTGTCTTCGCACCCAAGTCTAGTGAGCCTAGGAAGCAGAACCTGGAACAACTGCGCTAACTTTACAATTCAGAACTGCCAACTCTATGTCTCATCCGCCAACTCTAGTGAACCTATGAAGCAGAACCTGGAACAAGCAATGCGCCAACTTTACAATTCAGAACTGCCAACTATATGTCTCATCCGTCCAATACGACTGTATTGGGTTTGTCGAGCAAGAAATTAAATAAAGAATCTGCTTAATGCCAGGTCCAACCCTACAGCGAATTCGTGCAGCCGATTAAAAGTCGAAGAAGTGTCCCAAATCATTTTTTTCTCTTTTACTTTTCCTGAACCCTGCTTTCAAATTTCTAATAGATTTGGAGCTTTTTACAACAGTGACTCCTAGGTGTTCAAGAATCTTCTTTTTCAAAAGGAGTTTGCTATTTTTCACATTTGGCTGATTTGGCATTTTATTAATTAAAATTCTATTAGGATTTAGGAAACAATGTTCTGGAGATTCTTTTCACTCTTGTTTCAAGTTTAATGTGCTATTCAATCCAAGGAAGACTGGCTGAAAGCTTCGAATGTTTTTGATACCTTCTGGTCCATCACCTAGTACCTGCTACCAGAATGTGTCATGCAAGTTCAATTATTTTTGCTTATTTCAATTGACACCTGAAGTTTTACTTGATTATCAGGTTTTTCATTGACTATGATAAGTGATATACGTATTTGCCTCACCAACTTTTCATATATTTTCTCTTGAGATTCAATGAATGAAGCTGAAACCTTCAAGAACCCTTGACTTCAAAAGTAAAGCTAAGCCTATTTTTGCTTATCTTAAATCAAATATAGTTAACACGAACCAAGTATCTAAAAATAAGACCCTCAGAATTTTGCTCACATGACACATAGTGAGGGGTAGTTACTAATTTAGAATTTGAAGTTCATACATTTTCAATGATCAAGACTCTAATTTAGATTGTTTAAATTTTGGGAAACGACCGATTTGTGCCACTAGGAAAAAGAAAACAAAATGGCCTTTTTACAAAGTGGCTAAGACTCCCCAAATAAATTCAATATAATAACAATCAATTTCACCAAAAAAGTAATTGAAATACAGAGCTTACATCTAACGCATTCTTAATTTGAACTGGATCAGGCAAGAAGCGGAATGCAATTCCTTCAACCTTTAACATGTATACCTGCAAAAGTTCACATTGTTTCGATGAAATTATAAGAATGATAAAATAAAGGGAGAGGCGGGACGAGGCTAAAATCAGGGAGCAGAGCAAGGGAGAGAAAAAAAGAAAACAAAAGGAGGAGACACAGTAATTTACAATCAAGAGACACACCTAGAAGCTAGTTTGCAAAAGCCACCCTTGTATTCGATTTCCATTCATCCATTCATATGTAATTCATCATGAATGACCTACAACGCACCCATACTGTCCCCATTAAAGAAGATGAGAGAAATATAACCATGTGGATAGACTGCGCGCATTTTCCATATGCTCTGTTTTAATACCTACATCTCACTAAAACTGAAAACACCACCAATTGTCTAATATTGACAAATTCCTCATTAAAAACCAGTAAAGATATGAAAATGAAAAGGATAACTTCAGCCTTTTAATAATTCAAAGTAGAAGACCTAGAATTTGCAGAACGCGTTATTATTTGTATTTCTGATAAACCAAAAGTCAAAGCTATTTACTATAGCACAAAGTCACCAAATATTTTACCCCTCATCAGTAAGAAAGTCTTTATCACAGTTAGACCTGGTTATTGGGCGGGGCGGGTCGGAAAAGAAAAGTCGGGTGGGTTTTAAAAGGGAGTGTTTAGTAAGGGGGGGGGGGGGGGGGGGGGGGGGGGGGGGGGGGGGGGGGGGGGGGGGTAAGGGGGGGGGGGGGGGAAAGGGGAGAAAAAAAAAAGAAAAAAAAAGACAAAAGTGAGTATAAATGAATGCGAATCCGAATATGCAATTGTTTTTACAAAACCTATTTTATTTTTCAAAATAATTGGGTTTCTTTTGATTTTCTTTTATAAACCTCCTAAATAATATACTCTTTTTTCTTTTTCTTTTTCTTTGGGCTACCCTGTCCAATAACCAGGTCTAATCACAGTAACTTAATAGTACTTAAAAGCCTTCTAAGAAAGCTACACCAATTAAAGATCCTGCTTAGGGTTGCTAATTGCGTTGAGCAGCTCGTGACTTGTGAGCAGCTCGTGAGGAGCTCAAACTCGGCTCGGTCGAAACTCGGTCAACCCTCGACTTGATCTCGAACTTAACTCGATACATTAACGAGTCAAGCCGAGCTAGCCTAAACTCGACTTGATAAAAATGTGTCAACTATTATTAGGATAAAATATTAAACCGATTATATGTAAGTTACTTGAAATGACTATCAAAATTAAGAAATTTATGTTAAATACATAAGGTAATAGATTAATAAAAATAGAGGTAACTTTATTGCGAATAATTAGGGGATACTAATCAAATGTATATGCTTGCGAGCAACTCGAACTCAACTCGAGACTTTAACGAGTTGAGTCGAACTAGAGAATTTCAAGCTTGATACCTTAACGAGTTAAGTCGAGCACATGCTAGCTCGTGACCGACTCGCACGATAAGCACCCCTAATCCAGCTGTTGTAATTGAGTACCGAACATCTTTAATAAAAGTTAAAAGAAGACCTAATATCCGTAAGTTTTGTCCAATCACGACTACATAACCAAAAAGTTGTAAAATTGTTATATTTTTTTCCATTTCTTGTAACATGCCAGTTGCGAACGTTCCATTGAGGCTCTCTTCATTCACATAACAAACATACTTAGAACCATCTCCATATCCCCATTCCAAACCCACCACCAACTCTGTATACCATGTACATTCTCTCCAAACTTTCAATCCAAATAATAAGTAAAAATCACCAAATAACCATCAAAAAACTTCATCCAAAAGTTTCCCCGATTTCAGGGAAGATAAAGCAACCAACTAAAATGAGAATTGTTTGTGTAACTTAAGGCTTGACAACAGGTTTGAGAGACTGAAGGATAAATTCAATATTCTAGAGTGAGAAAATCCATTAACATTATTACATTAATTATATTTTCGTTTCTATCTCGGAGATGTCAACCCTTGGCATCACCCTATCATTCAACTACTAAAGTGATCTAACTTGAGTTCAAGTTTTCAACCCACTAAACAAACCACAAATACAAAATAATAAAGAAATTCTTCTAATAAAAGAAGAAAAAGTTGGCATAGCAGAATTCACAGCTTTTGAGCATATTGTTAACCATACTTCAACCGTGTCTTTTCATTTTTAACACTTCGACTTTCACACACTTCAATACACAACTTTAACTGTTAATTATAATTATGTATTACTAAAAATTATAAAACACAACATAGATATATACCGTTGGGACAAACCAACGACATCTAACATAAAACTGCTAAGATAAAGTCAAAGTTAGGGTATAAATAATGCAAAAGCCAAAGTGTTGCAACTAAAAAGAAACACGGAATTAGTAATTAAATTAACATTAGTCACCTGGTCTAGGCTGATAGGAACAATCTTAGCCTGACTCCGCAACTCCTTTCTCCTCAACTGTACCTAAATTTCCAAAAACATCATCCCAAAATTCAACAAACAACTTCAAAATGCAACGGATGATAACAAAAAAAAAAAAAAAGCAAAAAACCTGAGCAAGGAAAGCCTCGGCATCCTCTTTGCGAAAACAAAGCAAACCAATGGATTTAGCCCCATCATTAGGGTCGGAAATCAGCACAAACTCATTGTTAGTATTGCTAACTGTGTAAACCGAAGTTCCGGCGAGAGTATTGGCGACATGGTCGGAGCTCGAAGCGACGTTGAGTGATTGCTTGGCTTGTCCGATGGAAGCGAAAGGCGAGGAGAGAGAAAGAGGCGCAGTGGTGCGCGCGCGAGGGGGCGACGGTGCGAGGGTGGAGATTAGGGCGCCGGCGAGTCTGCGACCGTCGTCGAGGCGAGTGGTGAGGTCTGTGCCGAGTCGGTTGATGAATGTTGAGAGTGATAACAGAGGATTGGTGCGGACCAAGGGTGCGGATTGTGGAGAGTCCATTTTACTTGCTTTTGACTCTGGTTTATGGAGAGTTGTCTTCGTTTAATACTAGAATTATATGCACGCTATGCGTGAGTTAATTTCAAAACTTGTTATTCTATTATATACTCCATCCGTACTATAGTTGTGATTACACTAAAATGTGAAGATTAATAGTTAGATGAATTTAGATATATTAATTCGCTAATGTAAAAAACTAACAAAGGTTGTGAGTGAATTTTAATATTATTTTTTTGTGAATGAATTTTGCACAAAAAGATTAGACATAATGAGTTGGTTTGATTGAATTAAAGAGTATCAAAGGTAGTGAGTGTATACCATCTTCTCTTATAAAAAGAAGTCAAGATATTTTGTCCATTTACATATACCATTTTTACCTTATTTAGAATGGCAAGTTGAAATGAGAAATGGTTCTTTGGTTTCTTTTGTAATTTTTTTTATTCCATTAAATCATTAAGGGTGATTTAGTATTTTCAAAGGGGGACACCATCTTCCTCCCCCCTTCCCTTATATAATAGAGATATTTTGACAAGCAAGTGATTCTCAATTTCTCGTACAATCTAGGAGATATGTTCCTAAATCCTTTTAGGGAGGAACAAATAATGTTCTTTCTATAGCATTTTTTGTAGATAAATAATGTCCTTGGTTTCTAGTGAGTGTCCCGGGCGATGCCCCGGGTTGTTTCCTTTCGCAAATTTTTGTCTTGTGAGAAAAAAATTAACGTCATAATTTGAAGAATACGAGAAATTGGAGTAAGAGTTTATCTACAATAGTCTATTATCATTACCATTAATGTGTTAGGTATCTAACTACTTGTATAAATCTTTTAATGAGATATATTTACAAGACCTTATTATATTTTATTTTGAAATACTAAACAATGATTATATGTTGGATCAATGGTTAATCTCTCACTTTTCATTTCAAATGTCATGTGTTCGGTACCTTGTAACTACACAATATTATTTTTAGACATTCTTAGGAACGCCTTTTAATATATTAGTATAGATGATGGTATTTTTGTACTTAGATAAAGTACTTTTTCTAAAAAACAAAGATAAAAAAAGTAAAATTTTATAGTGTTTTACATAAATAGTTGTTTCGTGTAATAGATGTAAACTATAAATGTTGCATAACGTATGATAAATGTTGTATAAAAATAACTGATGAACCTTGTATAAAAGTTTGTCGAAGTTTGGCCATGATATAAGAAATTTTATGTTCATTATGGGGAGGAATGGGGAAAACTCTAGGGGTCTTCATAAATATCTGATCCAGTCGATCCGATCCGTGATCCGCTCGATCCCGTCCGGTTTTTCGGATATCCAATCCGAATTTTTAGTTCTCGGATATTTCGGATCGGATATCCAAATAAATCGGATCGATTCTGATCCGGATTTTATATCTGAAAACATCCAAAACGTGGAAAATTTTCGGATATCTGATCTGAAATATCCGAAAATATCCGTTTTCAAGATTGGATATCCGAAATATCGATGATCCGATCCGAAACTTATTTTATGAATTTTTCCTTTGAAAAATTCAATTTTTTAGTTTTTGGATCCGTTCCGAAATTTCGAATATCCGATTTTTTTGGATCAGATTCAGATCGCATTTTCCCGATCCGAAATTTCGGATCGGATATCCGAAATGAACACCCCTAGAAAACTCTACAATCTAGAGCACGTCCGATTTACGAACTGTAAAGACTTTAGTTTGTTCAGAACATGGGTTTATCCTCACTCATGCACACCCTGAGAAACGTCCCATGAGGTCACCCAACCAGGAATGCTTAACTATGGAGTAACTTAGGAAGAAACTTCCCATGAGGTCACCCATCCTTGGACTACTCCTAGCCAGGCACGCTTAACTATGGAGTAACTTAGGAAATGAGCTTTTTAAAAGAAAGATGCATCTTGTTGGAATGAGTAACCTGCTAAATCTCTTTAAAGCAATTATGAGGGGTGTTACAACTATCCTATTGTTGGTGTGTATCATCGATCAGAAACCAAGGAAATAAGGTTGAAGTCAAATCATTCGATTGGTTGCAACCTGTAATAGAAGATAAGAAAGATTAGAGCAAAATCCAACTAGGAGTCTTATATACCCTCACTTACAACTAGGGGTGTTCGCGGTTTGGGTTGGTGCGGTTTGGGATGTAACCCAACTCAAACCGCAAATATACGGTTTGACATTTTTTCAACCCAAACCGCACCACACTTTTGTCCAAATCAACCCAAACCGAACCGCGCAAAACGGTTTGGTGCGGTTTGGTTTGCGGTTTAACCATTTTTTCCTCCGCAACATTAATTTTGTAATCTAAGAGTAAAAACAATTTGTAGATAAATATAAAGAGTGACTTCATAATTAAACATAAATAATAATTTATCAAAAGTGTCCAAGTTCTTTACCTCAAACTTCTTTTTTCAGTTGTATACTTTTATGCCACCTTATCAAGTGTATTTAAAAAAAATCAAAATAGATAAAAAAAATTTTTTAAAAAAAATCATATTAAATTGCGGTTTACGGTGCAGTTTCGGTTTACAAAAATTAAAACCCAACCCAAACCGCAAACCGCGGTTTGCTTGAAATCATAACCCAAACCGCAAACCAACCCAAACCGCGAAAAAACGGTTTGGGTTGCGGTTTGGTGCAGTTCAGACCGCACTCTGAACAGCCCTACTTACAACCCCTTAAAAAAAACCCATTTAAAGAAGGAGAAAAGAAAACCAAATGCTTGACTACAGATATTGCAATACACGTGGGAAACAAAAGGAAAATGAAAGAAGTGATTCCATTCTTTTGGAGATCACGTGGAAGCAAAGCAAAATAAGGAAAAAAAAGAAGAGAGAAGAAATGAAGAATATCTTCTCCATCTTCCACTTTCACGAGTCGAATAAAGATCAAGAGGAAAAGAAAACTTTCCTATTTATCTTGTTGTACATCACAAAAATGGAAGGAATTCAAACAATTTCCTTTTTCTCATTCACATTAAAAATCCCATGAAATCAGTCCCAAATAGCCATTCATCTATTTTGGGAAGTTTCCTACAGTCTTTGTTTCAACGTGAATTACGTATAAATTGGAAGCCCTTCTTTCAATTTAAGGTATGCAAGTATAGTAAGAAAATAAGAAGAGTACTACAAGGGAGTTTTGTGAAGCCATTGTAGCGGAATCGGGATTTCAGTTGAGTGAGTGATAGGCTGTCGTACACCTATCAAAAATAATTCCTACAAAACCTTCTAACAATGTAGTAGGGTAAGTAGGGTCGAATCCACAGAGAGATGGTTGTTTTAATCTAACTTCTAAGGTATGGAGAAACTAAACAAGATTAGATATATTAGAATTAAGGTTCTAAACTAATAAAATATGAAAATCAAACTAAGAGGATCTAAGGCAATGGTTCACCATATTCATAACTATAATCTATCAAAAAATCATCAATAGTTCAATTAATCAGATATCTAGAGCACATGTTAATCCTACGGTCGGGTCTTAACGCTCTCAAATCAACATATGCAGTACGGTCGCTAACATAATCAGATTTGCTAATTGTAGGTAAGCCTCTAAAGAGTACTATCTCTCGATCTATGACTCGATATTAGCAATATTTAATCAGACAATTGATCAGATTGCAAGATTAACAATAAAAACACTAATCAATTATAGAAATTAATAATTAATTAAACCATCAATAAATATCAATCAAGAATCATAGCATATAAACATGGATTCCCAAAACCTAGAATATAAGACTACTCAATCATGAAATAAATAATAAAATCTACATCTAGGAAGGAAAACATAATTAAAAGTAAGAAACTAATTAAACTCATGAGTTAATGAAGATGAATAAAAACTAGGGTTTATTAAGAAACTAGAGAGGAAAAGGAAGAAGAAAACTAAACTAAACCTAATGAATAAAATTAACGTGAGAGAGAGGAGTTATTACTAATATAAATAATATTAAATAACCTAATATGACTAGGAAAGTAATTTACAAGATAAGGAAAGTCTCGAATAAATCATTAAATGGGCGGAATTAGTGATCCGCGCGTACGGAGCAGATTCCAGCAGAAACAATCCAAACTACCGAAAGACATAACTTCTTGACTATAAGTCTCCTCAGGGCATGCCACCTATCATTGGAGATCTCTTTAATTCTAATTTCCAAATCTGCTGGAATTATTGAATTATCAGAAGCACATCAAAAGTTATGATCAGAAGAGTAGACATGACTCCTTTTTCACATTTCTTCTAATGATTTTTCACTTTGTTTTCGCTCAAACTCGTACTATGACATATCCAAATGATCCTTATCATCGTAGCTTCCTTCCAAATGCTCCTAATCCTCAAGTTTAGCTAATTATACTCGAAATACGGTCTCAATACCTAAAATTCATCAAAAACAAGAAAATATACCGAATAGAAGTAGAATAGCACAACTTAAGAATATAATGCAATAATGAATCTCATAATGAATCTAAATGCTCTAAAATGCAACCTAAATGCACCTAAAAACTATATATAAATATGATTTATTACTGAGAAGATTGTTGTTCAAGGAGATTCGATTCGTCGGCAGATACTCAGTGAGCATAAGTGATATTCTTCTTATGTTGTTCCTCTTAATTTTGTTATTATAATTCTCAATTCAATGAGTTTGTAGTTTGGTTGATTTTTGTATTAGTCGTATGATTTTAGGTTAATTATATAAAGTCAAGGTTTGGTTTAATTATTGAATTACATTGAATTTGGTTTCACTATCGTAATTTAAGCATAATTTGCTATCTTTTTGTGTTTGGGTTACGATTGAATGCTAAATGTATAATTTGGCCTAGTTTATATACTATACTATTATTAGTACTAATCTTAATTGATTTCTTTGAATGGTCTAAATCAAGGTTAAATGTAATTTGATAATATTCATGTCAACTTCTATGGGATCAATTTGAATATGATTAATAAAGTCCTATTCTAAATGCTTCTAGATTTAATTTAGCCATTGTAGGTTGCGATCATACTTACGATGTATAGTCTAGTTCAGGGTTAGTATCGGCCTAGTTTGATACTAATTATTAGTGTGAAGGATAGGGAGATTTCGCCATCTTAATCTCTACAATTAATCGATTGTACCAATCTTGAGTTTAGTAGTTATATTGGAAATCATGGCTAGTTGCTTAAGTATATTGTGGTGGTTATTTTCTAACTTGCTTGTCATCACTTGTAAATAATAGATCAGTATCTCTTTTACTAGTACAATTAGTTCTTATAATCTTAAACACCCCGAAATCTATGTAAATAGGTAAATAATTGTATAATCTAACTTTTTTATGTGATTAGTGTTGTTTTTAGTTAAACTTTGAGTTGAGGAAGTTAAGTAATCTCTTCGTGAGATCGACCTTTTCTACTTGTTAATATTTTTTGAGGTCTAAGAATAGGTTTCTAATTTTATATTGTAAACGACACGTATCAAATTTTGGCGCCGTTGTCGGAGAGATTATATTTTAATCCTTTAAATCAATGCTTATCTTTTTTTTTTGCAGGTTAATTGACTTTGTTGCCTACTTCTCTTTGCTCCTGTATTTTGGCTTGATACTTGAGTGTTGTTGTTTTTTTCAATTTACTCAAAGTCTCTAAGTCCGTTAAACAAATATGGAGGCCTTTTGTAATATTTTGTGTGATTTAGTGTCAAAATATCTTATTAAGTGTTAATACATTCTTATTTATTATATGTTTTAACTTTATAACTCTAGTAGGCTAATTTGAATTAATACATTTATATCATATTGATTAATTTGTACTTAGGATTATTGATTTGAAATGTTTATCTCTAGTACATCTTGAAAGTGCAGAATTTGAGACTTCTTTTGAGTTTATGCAAGGTTTACATAATTACCTAAACCGTTTTTAGTAATCACCTAAAGTTTCCGTTCAGTCAACTTCTTCGACCGTCATCTTCAACCTTTCAATTTTCTCTCTCCTCTGAAAATCTGTATCCAGTGCGAAAATGGTTATCAATACTTAACACACGCACAAATCGGTCCCAAATCGGCTCAGTGGAGGGACAAAATACTGTTTCCCAACTTATTACAATAATCCAAATCATGTTTTTGTGAAATTCATAATGAACTAGAATTTTGATATTGAGTTTGTTCATATTCATACTCATACTTTGAATTCCATGGTTTTTTCGGCGTTAATGGTCGACCGACGAGTATCTATTTCATCCTTCTTCATAAATTGCAAGATTACTCATGAATTTACAAAGATGAAAACAGAGGAAAGAGAAAAAATTTCCCCCAATTTTTTTTCCCAAAACCGAAAAATAATATTTCAATTTCACAACTTCTCCATCACAATTCATGGCTCTTTCATGAATTATTACCATTTCATGCTGAAGAGAGGAGGGTCTTAGATTAAGAGAGGAAAGAGAAAGTTTCATTGAAGATAGAGAAAGTTCCGTGGAAGAGGAGGGAGGAAGGGGATGAGAGGAGGAAAAAGAAAATTCGAAAAAAAAACTTAAACTTTTTTTTTCCAGTTGAAATTATTTTTCGAATTTTCAGAATGTCTTCAATATCTTTTTGGTATTTTTGGTATTTTTGAAAATTATATAAAATAATTTTAGAAATTACAATAAACGACTTATGTATTTTGTAAAAACATTTGAAAACAAAAGAAAAAGGAAAAAAAATGAGGTGTGTGGCTTACATTTATTGTGGCCCCACAACTTCCATGATTATTTTTAAACATGACCATCTTAGAATTTTTAGAACAAACAAGGTCAGTGGGAAATAAAGATAGTTAAGTTGGACTAAATCACAACCCCACTCTAACAAATCTAAGATGGTACATTGTGGAGTCTTTTGTCCAAAAGCATACGAGGCTCTTGAATGATGTAGTATTATTCTATTAGAGATTCTGATTAGGAAAGCATGTACGAGTCTAGTGAGGAAGAAATATAGTATTGAGAATATTCTTATTACATAGAAGGACGTGTGTGATGTTGTAGCTAGGGCTATTCATTTTGGATTATCCAATTTGATCCGAAATTCTGGATTGACAAAATGGTGATCCGAAATCGATCCAAGATATATATCGGATATCTGAAATTTTTGGATTGGATAACTAGATATCTGAGATTTTTCTATGGTCAATTTTACTCGGTTTAAGCAAACTGCCTACATGGCTACATCAGGCAAAATTCACAGAAAGTTCTTGTTCTTAAAGTATATAGCACGGTCAAATTTGCAAAAAACTATACTTGTTGAGCAAATCAATTCGTGTAACCAACATTGTATAAGGATCATTTAGTAACTCATAAAGATGTTTTACCGTGCAATAATTTCATTATTAGCAATCACTCTATCATAAAACATAAATACAGTTGAATAGCAAGTTAACCTAGACACTAACATTGGAAAAGGTAACCTCTGCATCTCTGATATAAGACCACCTCATTTATTTCATTTGTACCATACAAATCAAAGTAAATTATTCTTTTTTGTCATTTGTACCATACAAATCAAAGTAAGTTATTCTTTTTTGTTAAGTGAAATTATATACTTTAATGAAAAAAAGAATATTTCGGATAATTGAAAAAAAATCTTGATCCTTATCTGATGCAATTTTTTCGAGTATCCGACCCGAAATATCTGAACTCAAAAAATAGGATCGAATATCCGATTTTCGGATCCGATTGATCGGATCACCATGAACACTTCTAGTCGTAGAAGGAGTATGTAGGTTGAAAAAAAGGGGTATACGAATGCTATTATGAGTTATTTTGATAAAATGCATCGGGAGAAAAAAAATTTATTTCATCATCACGGGGTTGATACGGGCACCTTAAGGATGTGTTATGGGTTGATGCTAGAGTAAGGAACCGTATGATGATTTTGGTGACAAATTTTAAATTTTCTACACAGCATACCTTACAAATGATTATAAGTTTCCACTTGCCATTTTTATACGTTTTACCACGGCCAGTCTTTGTTGTTGGGGTGTGCCCTCGACTCAAAGATACGCAAACTTTTGCGTGGGCGTTTTCCAGTGGCTATTGTGCATGCAGGGAAGAGCCCCAGAGGGCATTTTGACTAACCAATGCAATGAATAAATTTTGTGCAAATTCTTGAAACTAGATAGGTGAACTGATGATATTAGATCTTGACAGGGTGGTTAAGGCTATAATCATTTGGAGCGTCCCTTACTTCATCCATGCCAACTTCTTACAGGGTGCTGCATCAATGACGCAATAGTCGCGTTCATGAAGACACCAAAATAGCCTAATTTTAAAGAGCTATTACAGTTCAAGCAAGGGATAGGGGTATAGGACTACGCATATAGGTATAAGAAAATATAGCGTGAAGGAAATTACTATCTGCAAAGAGCTAGTCTTATTTGGAAAGTACACACAAAAGAAAGCATCATATGCAAACAGCTATTATTTAAAAAAGCAACATAACCAAATACAATACCCTCCTCTTTAGCCTACATTACCCTATCACCTTAGAATCAAAGTTAAGCTCTCAAGTCATTACCCTGCCTGGACATTGGTAGGTGACACTACAATCATCACTGACAGCGACCGTAAAGTCATGCGCAGGCTTAGCCAGGAAAATAGGCAAACGAACGAGCAAATCACAGACACATTGAGTGTCAACTTCTTTCAACCAGCGGCAACATTCTTCTACTGCAGCGTTGACATGGGTACTTGTTGTATGCCTATGCCTGTGGTGGTGTCCATGCCGATGACTATTTCTCGGGGGGCAAGGGGGTTGAGCAATTGCAGGTGAACTAGGAGGAGAAGGTGGAGCAGGAGGTGGCACGGGAGTATACGGAAGCATAGAACACGCATGGTTAACAAGGGCGAATTGGGAAAGGCACAGCGGACGAAGGGCTGGAAAACTCGGGAAAGGAAGTGCAGGGGCGGGTCTATATTGACTGTTTGACTTTGATATCAAAGCTAATAATGCAGCAAGGAGCACCAGTATAGCAGTCTTTGTTCTCTCCATTTTCAGCAACATCACAAATTAAAAGGGCAAGGACAGATGCTAGATAAAAGAATAATGTTACTTTCTGTAAGTAAGTAGATTGTAATTAGCTTCTCTACTTAAATAGTAGGGCATTCATGCACTTCTTGTTGGTCACAAGATGGCGTTTCTTTGATAATTAGAATATTATAAAAAAGATGAACAAGGGAGTGATTTTGGAATACCAGCTGATATAAAGCAGATTAGGTTCCAAATGGTTGTAAATTATGGCATTTCTTTTGTGTGAGCAACATTTTGCTAGATTATGACCACTTTACCCATCGCAGCTGTTGTAATGACAACTTCCCTCCTACCTTGTCCTTAAGTCAAAGTTGTTTCCCGTAGTGTCCTCCTGCATAAAAACAATTAATCAAGTAAATTACAAACTGCAAATCTACTAAATAAGATAATGTGCAAACTTTCCCCTCATAATTTACATTTCATTATTCAATTTATCTCTAATCTCCAAAACAAGCAGAATCTATCTGTGAAAAAAGTTTCTTAACTTAATCAAAATGTTTGTTTGATAAACGTCCATCTCCTACATAAAGTGCACTATGTCAAATCTGTTGAACTCATATTCTCTAACATGAGCTAAGGTCAATTCATGAGCTTCGGGAAGGCAAATACAATTCACTGTAACCATGTATACTTCAAGCAAGCATTTCAGCTAGCTCTTGACAGTAAAAGATTCCCTGATATATTACCAACAACTGAAGACATATTCTTGAACATGAGCTAAGGTCTTCTGAACTTCTGAAATAGTTTCAACTTTTATAGCAATTTCGATTCAGTATGAAACTTTGTCTAATACACTGAGTGAAGTAGAATTACAATATGTTCAGCTCTAACTACATTGAAGCGTAGGTAATATAGCATCAATAGGGCTAACCGGGAGCAAAGTATTCATTATTCATATAGTCATATCAAGTTAGTTCTGGCAGAAATCTTCATCAAACAAAGGAGCAAGCATATAGCAGCAACAATAACAAATAAATAATATACAGGGTAAGGAGTAAGGTGTAGCACACTCTAGGGGTCGAAATGGTGGTACTCCTCATGTTGCTTATATTTCAAACCCAAGCTAGTGAGGTACACATACATAACCAGCAACCTCAGACAGATGTAGCATAACATCAAAAACTGAACACCACGAACCCTACTTTTGCAGCCAAAATCTATAATATAAGACCTTCATGAACATAAGGAGCATTTCAAATCCACTGCACAAGATAAAACATTCTCAAGCTACTTAACAATGAATGATTCAGCAAATTCTAAGCCCACATTCAAAGCTGTTCATCACTCTCTTGAAACTGCAACTCCGAACTAGCAGGTGACGTTAACTCCATATCCTTCCCAACAGCTTCCCTCCTCAACCTCAGTTCCTCCATCCTCACTTTCCAGCCCTCCTCCACTAACTCAACAAACTTATCTTTAATCTCAAGCAACGGATCGCGATCAATCAACACTCCATCCTCATACGCATCCCTCAGCACTGCAGTCTCAATCCCTCCTTTCAAAGATACATAGAATATACCCGAATGCCTAGTGAATGCACTCGAAAACGCATTCGACAGTCTATAATCCTCACTGAACTTCCCTAAAATCGGAACAGGCACTCGCTTAAACAACGATAACGACAACAACTCATGAAGCACTCCCACCATTCTCTTCTCCATTTCCCTGGAACCTGGTTCCAAATTCAAAGTATCATCATAAGGATTAACATAAGGCATCTCTATCCAATCTCGCACCCACTCTCTCATCTCTTTCTTGATATAAAACCCAGGTGGCAATCTCCAATTAAATGAAGGCCTCACCTTAATCCCTGTTAATTTCTCTTCATCCTCTGCCCTCTGCATTATCACCGACCTCGCGAATTCGGTCTCCCACTTAACCAACTCCAAGAATGGTTTCTCCTGCGACCCACCAACTAGCCTGAAATACTGTGGGTATCTAGGAACAATATTGCTCAAAAAATCATTAGGAAACCCAAATTCTCGCTTCACATGAACTAACTTCTCCACATTAATGGCTCTATTTTCTGCCATCATCAACATCTTACACAGTTTAGCAACGATTAATGGTTCGTTTTTGGTATTAATCAACTCCTCCTCTTGCAATAATCTTCGAAGCGAATTGCTTGGGCGGATAAATGGCACAAGTTGTGATTTGAGTTTGATTCGATCATAGTAGGTGTCGAAAAGAAGTGGATTTTGATGAAGAAAGGTTTTGGCTTTGACATTGAGTTTGAGTCTGGCTCTTCGGTTCTCTAAGTATTGCAGTGGCATGAATTGACCTGGTTCGTTGAGGACTTCTTTGACAACTCTGGCGCAGAGTCGCCATTTTTTGTCGGCTTGAATGGATGTGTCAAGCTTCTCATCTTTGCGCCAATGGACTTTTAGGTTGGAAAATGATGCCCATTGTAGCAAGATTCTAACCCTGAAATTGGAATTTAGGAAGGGAAGTGATTTGTGCTGATTCAGTAGCATAGTAGCTTTTGTGGTGGTGGTGGTGGTGGTGGTGTTGGACTGTTGGTGTTGGTGAATGTCAGGTTAAATTAGTCAATTTAGGCTCTTAAAAATGAAAATAGAAACCACGGCTTTATGTATTATAGGCTCGCCTATGATTCCGGTTCCAACTAGAGCAGTCCAAAACTAAAAACTGACCTTTTCGGGAAACTAGGGATGTCAATAGAATCGGGCGGGTGCGGAGGACGGTACCTCTATAGACCACATTCATCACCACCTTAAGTTTTCATGTCCATCTCCCTCATCTCCTGTGGTGGCCATTGGTGGGTGTGACATCGAAATTCATTATTGTCCCGGTGGGTACAAAGTAAAAAAAGTATCCTCACTCCCATTACCCAATAGGTATTGATATCCACCTCATACTGATCTCACCCTATCTATCACTGGTCTGAAATTAATAAATGTACACACTTGGTATATTATATTAAGAATTCAACATAAGTGTATTCTTCAAAATGTTTGCATAAAAACATTGAAATACACGTTATGAAATTAAGGAATTAACTTTTGCCTTAACTAGGTGTATGTGGGGCGTGTGCACGTCTACAATTGTAGGTTGGGATGGATGGGGTAAGGGGTATCAACAGGACCTAAATGGTTGCACATTTATGTCGTTAGAGGATTAATAATTTATTCATTTAGCTTAGACCTAAAACCATTGTATTAGGGTCACTGAGGGTCAAACCCACGGAAAGCAAGCTACTGAACTAATGTGGAGGAAACTAGTTATTGAAAATATGATCGTTCTGCAGCGGATGAAGATTTCTTTCTTCTTTGTTCAACTAAATTCTTTCAGTTTCCCTTGTGTTTCATCTTATTTTGCTTGGAGACAAGCAATAGTTTAGCTTGGGGGAGTTGATGTCTTGTTTATATTATTGCCTTTTAGGGGTATTTAGATAGCTTTTGAGAGCATTTAAGCTAGTTTAACTTCATTATTTAGTTAAGTATTTGAATTATGCAATATTACTCCTTGTTGTATGTATTTGGGCACCATTGACTTACAGGTTATAAGAACATGCTTGGAGTACATTGATACAAGCCCAATCACTAGGACGCGAAGAGGAAACCCGAAAGAATGTCAAAGAGCTCAAAAAGGACCTCAAATATTAAAGAGTAGGGCAACCCGTGCACCCGGGTTGGGCTATCCGCCCGAGTCACCTTGTAAGGGACTGCAGCAGCGATTCAACCAAGTTCACACGCCAGGGTGACTTGGTTGACCCGTCCGGGTCAGCTCCAACCTAAGAATTCGGGTCGGGTCGATCTGCCGGGTCGAGTTCTTTTGCGAAAATTAATCCTCATTTTTGTACGGGGGTGATTATGTAGATATACTTAGTTTATTTAGCACTATTTAGAGGAATTTTTTGTCATTCTCGGTTAAGCTTGTGAAATTTTGTTTTTGATTAGCATCCAAATCTTAGAACCCTAGGAGAGAGAAAGTGGATCTTGAAGCTTTTGAACTCCATTTTCAGAATTTATTGCAGATAAAAGTCGGCAATTTCTTGTTGATTTCATTTTCACTATTCTTGATTTATTTTATTTTATGTCTTCCTTTGCTTAATACATGGATGATTGAATTATTGGATTCCCCTTTGTTTTCTCCTCTATTGTTATGATGAATAAATCTATTAAAGTTTTGCCTTGGTTTTCTAGTATAACGTGTGAGTAGTTCTTTACTAAGGGAAGGGATGTACTCTTCAATTAATCCATAGATCTTTGATCTAGATTAGTGAGTTTAGCATTGGGATTTAGCTTGTTGAATCAAACTTGTGTTAATTGGTTTATTGAGTGCTTAATCACTACCTAGCTTGCATTTAGGAACCCTTAGTGAAGAATTGAGGAATGAAGCTAGGGGTAGACTTTGTTCTATTGTTGAATTTAGATTTCCATGAAAATAGACATTTCTTAATCCAGGGTTTCTTGATTAATCATCATGTTTATGAAATTGCTAGATTAGTTACTTATGCCATGAGAATAGGCCATGAATGACTAATCGAGCTTCTTTAATTAGCTCGAGAGAGCAATTAGGGTTTTGTTTGAACGATTACCCCCTTGCAGAAATCCCAATGTGATTCCCTTTAATTTGATTTGGATGCGTGGAGAAATCCCGCAATCCCCTAGTTCCTTTACTTTTGATTTATCTTTTACATCCTATTTTTGTTAGTTTAAGTTGGTGGATTATCAAATTTAATTTGGACCTTAGTCCTTCGGTCTATTCGTTCCTTAAACCCAAAATATCTTTAGCTCACTGTAATTGACAAGTTAATTGATGCTTGACCCTACTTCATAGTGGATTTGACCCTTTGCTTTCCCTATATTGGGTAGTTTAGTTTTTATTTGGCGTGTCACAACGAGTCCGTCAAAATTTTACCGTCGTTGCCAGGGAAGTAATTGTTGACATCAAATTAATTTATTAGTTTTGAGACTAGCTCACCTTTTCTTTTTGTTTAACTCTTGGTTCTTGACTACTTGTGGAATTGTGCCTTGTTATTTGCTAATCTTTTCCTTAGTTGCGTTGTTTGCATGTCAAGAGCGTTAACGGACGAGCCTTTGTTGAGTTCCTTGGTTTTGAAATGATGACAAACAGATGAGTTGTTCTAATAAACAGTTATGTTGCTGTGTTCTCTAGTGTCCGCTGTGCTTCAAACATGTCCTTTCTAAGAAGGAGTTTAATAAAGCCTTACTCGTAAAGATTAGGATATCTCCAAGGGAAAAGCTCAATTCTTGAAGTGCAGGAAGATTGTAAATCTTATTAGTCTTTCTGTAATATTGTGTACTTGATAAGTGAGGGAAAATACTTTACTGTTCTTAAAGGGGTACCATTAATGTTATGAATATAGTATCCAGTTAGTCAGTACTCATACACACTACCAGGTCAAGAAAACAGTTCACCATAACTGTTAACTTGCCTATTTTAGAGTTGGCCATTTTAAACAATTTTACAAATTATTGAAGATGCATTCATAAAAGTATTATTGGTAAAAATATATTACCAAATCAAGGGGAATATAATCAGAATATTTGAATGAGAAATTTGGTAATACTATCTTGGATATTATCTTGTTTCATTTATGGAAATTACATAACATGCAAGTTACTTTCCATATACTTGTGTATCTTCGGAAAGTATCTTGCACCCAAGACATGACCTTATTTTAGGTCATGAAATCACTATCCCAAAGCTTACAAGTACAGATTACACTCTCCATTACTCGTTGCTGCTCTTCTTGGAAAAATTGAGTATTATTTGAAGAGCACCTCGAAGAATAATTTTACCGTTTCCCTATTTTGAGTGCACACTATACTAGAATTTCAATATCTCTTATTTAGCTTTGTGTGTAGGCATTATTGAGAGATCATTTTTGAGTTTGTAATTGAACCACTAATAGGTTAGTGGTTGGAGAACGTTTGTGAGTTCAAACGCGAGTGCTTGTGAGGTTAAGTGCGAATTAACACATTTAGAGTTAGGTGTGGGGTGAACTGTTTGTCCGGATAGGTCAAACTGTACGTGAGCTTTGTACTTTTGTTCTTCGAAGGAGATTAATAAAAGTGACTAAGTGATGGTTGACGTAGACACTGAGTTGAGTCGAAGCTCGTTAAATTTGTGTGTTTGCTTATTGTCTATTATTTTGATTATTTAAGTGTTTACGCTACTAGAACCAGTTCAGCTGTTCCCTAGATTGAAAAAGTTTTGAGTATCAGGTGAACCTTCCCCCAATAATCCCCACTGATCCTAATCTTGAGTGCACATCGACATAATTGGGAAGGATTTTTAGAGAACCAACGGTACATTCTTCAAATATTGAGCAACCAGTGGAAGGGCCACCATTTGAACATGAAACATATTCTTCTTCTAATTCTAGTAGTATGGGAGATGAACAACCTCCTAGAGCATTGAGGGATTTTGTATATATTCTGAGGCTTCTGAACTTAAGAGTGGAATTCATTGTCCTACTACAACCACTAACTTTGAGTTCTCCCCACATTTGATCTGGATGATTAAGCAAGAACCTTATGGAGGTAATTCTCATGAATGTCCTCTTGAACAATTGGCTAATTTTTTGGAACTTTGAGCCACGGTCAAGCAAATTAATGTGTGAGTCAAGAGTTCGTGAGGTTCAATCTCTTTCACTTCTCTCTTGTGGGCAAGGTTAAGGAGTGGTTGCAATCCATTTCAAAAAACTCTTTGACTACTTGGGCACAAGTCACCTCGACTTTTGTAGATGAGTTCTCCTCTCAAGAGAAAACCTCTGAAGCTAGAATGAAGATATCTAACTTCAAACAAGAAGAGAATGAGATGATTTAGAAGTTTTAAATGATTCGCTAGAAAAGTTAATAGTGCGCGCGTTTGATGAGCCTTGGAGTGGGCAGGCGTTTTTTCCTCTCTGTTGGGCGTTCATAAGTTGTAATCTCATGATCGGTCCTGAACATAAATAGAATGAACCTCACTTGTAAATTTTTTAAAAATGATTTTGGAAATGAGAAATGATATTGGAAATGAGAAATGATTTTGAGATGGATGGTTTGAAAATGTTATGAGTTTTGGTATAGGATGGGATTAACTATGATGGAGACATGAACCTAACTATATGCATATGCAGACATGCACTGGACTTTGCAAGCAGACTGGACTCGTTGGTTGGGCTTTTATGGTAATAGGGAGGACTAGCTTCGCTAGATTCAAAGATTGAGCCTTTATAGCCATAGGAAGGAGTAGATTTGCCAGACTCGAATATTAAGCCTTTATGGTAATAGGGAGGACTAGCTTTGCGAGACTCAAAGATTGGGCCTTTATGGCGATAGGGAGGAGTAGCTTCTCTAGACTCAAAAATTAGGCCTTTATGGCAATAGGGAGAACTAGCTTCGCTGGACTCAAAGGTTGGAGGAGTAGCTTCGCTATACTCAAGAATTGGGCTTTTATGGCAATAGGGAGGACCAGCTTTACTAGACTCAAAGGTTGGAGGAGTAGCTTCTCTAGACTCAAATGTTGGACTTTTATGGCAATAAGGATAAGTAGCTTTGCTAAACTCAAAGATTGGGCCTTTATAGCAATAGGGTGGAGTAGCTTCGCTAGGCTCAAAGATTGGGTCTTTACAGCAATAAGGAGGACTAGCTTCGCTACTAGACTCAAGGATTGGACCTTCATGGCAATTGGGAGGACTAGCTTCGCGGGACTCAAAGGTTGGAGGAGTAGCTTCGCTAGACTCAAAGATTGGGCCTCTATGGTAATAGGGAGGACTAGCTTCGCTAGACTCAAAGGTTGGAGAAGTAGCTTCGTTGGACTTAAGGATTGGGCCTTTATAACAGTAGAGAGGCTTAGACTCTAGATTTAGTCCTATATAAGCTTGAAATTGGAACTGACTGGAATTAGACTTAGATTAGGCCTACATGGGATTGACTTCGGAATTGACTATTGTAGGAGTGTTTTTATTTCGCCTACGCGGTGTGAGCGTATATTAGATTTGACTACCCCACTGTAAATGTTTTATTGAAAATTATTTTGAAAGAAGTCACCAATAATTTTTTTTAGGAAGAATCATAAACCTAATTGGATATGGGAAAAACATAGGGACAAATTATCCAATGTAGATTTCCCCGTCCTGACTCCATAGATGGTCAATATGAACCAAAGATTGAGTTCGGGGGTGAGGGTACGAATATAGTCATAATGAACCGCATTCGCCCAAAGTTGGCCTCTACTAAACATCGATTCATTACAGATTTCATGCCAAAGAATAATCAAATAATTTTTTATACACCCTAAAAATATTTAGTCTAATTAGGTTCAGAAAACACATAAAAAGACTAATTTTAGTGATATGTTATTTAGGCAATCAATATTACAAGGAACCTAACAGGTTGTCCAAATTAATCTGATTAATATTAGAACAGTTCTTTAGGTCTTGATTAACAAAAATAACATGTGGGTGATAAAAGCATTGAAACACGACAATCATATAGCATGCATATAATGATCAGGCAAGTATGATAATAATGTATGGAAAAAAATAAAAAGAAAACGAAAAAAGGTTAGAATATACAGTATAGCGATTTTATACCAAAGATCTACATCATGAAACAAACGATTAGTAACTTCAATATAAAAATAATTGATTCAAGGATCCTCAGGATTATACCTATGCGGCTTAGATTGAGGAGTGCAACGATCTTTAGGCGGAGCAATCGTGAAACCAAGAACGCAGTATGAAGAATTGATTGAAAGTATTGAAAGTATTTGATTAATTGAGTGTTTGAGTATTCGAAGTGTTTTGTAGAGGTATTCGTAAGTATATTTGTGTTCGTAAATAATAATTTGAAAAGCCATCCGTAATTCGGGAAAATACGGGTATTTATAGGAAAAAGACTTGCGCTCCACGCAAGCCTTGCGCCAATCGCAAGCCTACGTGGCAGGCGCAGTGCCACGCGTAAGGCGCACATTGGTGTGTCTGATGCAGCCAGCCCAATCAGAGACAAGCACGTGTAAACGCGTTTTTGAAAAGATAGAAAATAAGGTTGCGTCTCACACAAGACTTGCGTCAGCCGTAGGTCTCTGTATGAGTCACAAAACCTACGTGTCAGACGCTCATTGGCACGCCTGACGCGATATGGCCAATGTGCTGGACGCACGTGGTGCGCTGAGCGCAGTCCCCGCGTCCGGCGCATATTCGGGAATATTCGAGCATATTCCTTTGCGCGTCTTTCGAAGATACTTTTCTGTCCCTAAAATTCCGGAGATAGAATTTTACGGATCAAAAATCTGATTTTTGATTGAAGATAATGAAAATGATTATGAAAAATATTTATTAAAATAATAAATTTTTGATTGGGCTTTTAAAATGGATTTAAAACATTTTATGGCTTAAAATACAATTAATCATCATGAACAATTAATTGGGCTTTAGAATATCATTTCAGAACACATTTTGGATTGGTTCTTTAGATTGCTCTTCCGTTGGGTTGCGCCAACTAATGCCGCGGTATGTTTCATCATTGGATCCTTAAATGGGGAGACACAATTATGTGTCTACAGAAGCCCCCACTTTGACTGAGGTTCAGGAAACCGATAGTCAAAGTATACGGTGTCGGGACGGAGACCGATTCTAAACGCTCTGCAGTTTAGAACTGATCTATAACCGCCGGTCTCTGCAAAACAAAGTTAATATGCAGAACAATAACTACAAGCAATCTGATTACCTGCAGAAGAAGATGTTGGCAGATAGGTGCAAACAACTCAGATAAGCACATAATGATGCAATGATGCAAACTTAGACTCTCTAAGGATGCACAAGACGCAATGCTAAGGTTAAGGTTATGCAAAGCTAAAGGATGACACGTCATGCAAGGTCAGGGTTATGTAAGACTAGAATGTATGAAATGCAATGCAAGGTCAGGGTTTTGCAAGGCTGCAGTGCAAGGTCAGGATTTTGCACGGCTAGAAGATGTGTAGAATGATAGAATGAGCAGGATTGAATAGAAATGCATAGAATGATTTTCGAAAATCGTTTGTAGTAAATGATCGGGGTTCGTAAACGAGGTCCGCGGATTTCAACTTTCCGGGAGTTTGATTTGAATTGGAGGAACCACCACACGTAGGAATCCCCCACTTTGGGTGAGCTTGCCTTGAATTAGGCCCGAGCCTTGATTGAAATTGTATTTGATTTGATGTTGAAATGTAGTTGCTATGCCTTGAACGTTGAAAGTTGTCGCTGGGGATTGTACTGGGGATTCCTCTTCGGGAAGTTAATATAGGCAAAGTCAAATATCGCCAGAAACCATGGAATTGTCGAAAAGTCCTTCGGGGAAAAGGAGAGCTTGGATTGAAAAAAAAAAGTTTAAATTTATGACTCAAATGAATATAGGTGGGAAAAGGCTTTAATGAGGCTAGGTTCAGACTCGAGTCTATGTCGGGATCTAGAAAGAGATTATGCTCCTAAATTCTAGAAAGTCAAATCATTAGACCTCGACTAATTTTGTTTTATTGAAGCGGTCGGACCTCGAGATGAGGATTCCTACGTATCCTTGCGGAATCAGACCATTCGTAGTTCCGGATCTGATTTCTTTTATTTATTTATCAATTTTTTTTGTGCCCTATCTTTTGCCTAGGCCGCCCTCTCGGGTTTTCAACCTAGCAGGCTTGGACATACCTTGAAAAAAGGAGTTAAGGTTGAATATGGAAGGTTGAAAGGTTAAAGGCTAATGTAAGGATTATGGATTTGGATTACATGGGTTTTAAAGGTTTGATGGATTGAAGGATTTGAATGAGGAGTAGAACTTGTGTGCAAACCCCCTAGCTTGACTTTTATTTCTTTTTGCCTTTGGCTCTTTATTTTTGCCTTGTGCGTTTTCTTTTGCATTTTTCATTTTTTCGCACTTAGAATTTTTTTTATTAATTTTTTTATTATTTTGTTTTTGCCTGACATTGATATTTTTTATGTAGTAAGGCTTGCACACAAGTTTGGTTTAGGGTATTGGAAGATTTGAAGGATATTTGTAGAGCTTTAATTTTGAAGGGATTGTTTGGCTTATTGATATGATGGTTTAAGAATGATGGCTTATGAAAGGTAATGGAAGGGAGAGGGGAATAACTCCTGATGCAAAGTATGTCCTTTTTTTTTTCTTTATTTTATTTAAGATCTCTTTTTTTATTAGTCAAGTTCATTTTGATTTGAGTTTCATCATTGAATTAGAAGCATAAATAAAATGATGGAAGGCCAATGAAAATGAAATTCTTTTATTAATCAGAAATGAATAGAACAAGGCTTATTAGAAATAAAAAAAACCTAAATGCCATAGACTCGACTGGAAAGGTAATGAAGGAGCTAGGGGAGGGACTCTCCGACTCAACCTAGAAAACTAGCGTTAAATGACTAAGCCTCCTGCACCGTTGAGATTATTCCCAAGGGGTTGCTGTTGTTATTGACTTTTGCTGCCGGTGGGATCGAAAGTCTGCCACTTTCAACCATGTCTTACAGAGTATTCCTTAAGGCCCAACACGCAGATGTTGGGTGTCCATTCCCTCGGTGGTACTTACAATAGGCATTAGAGTTCCACTTCTTGTGCCTATTTTCAGGTGCAGGGTCTGGAGTGGGACCGATAGGCTGTATTGCTCCTTTTGCATGAAGCCTAGTGAAGGCTTCTTCCAAAGTCATGCCCAATGGAGTGAATGTTCGTTGAGGCTTTTGATAACCTCCCTTTTCAGTAGTTAGGGCATTGACATTAGAGCTAGAAGGGTTGTTACTACTCTTCTTGAAAGAGTTGTTGTTGTTGGAACCCTTGTTCTTGTTGGCTTGTACCTCTTCCTCAATCAACAAGCCTACCTTATAGAGCTTCGTGAAAGACTCTATAGGTTGGAATTTAATATGTTCTCCGTACTTAGGCTGTAGATTACGGATCACCATTCGGACTTGATCCTCTTGAGATGGCCTGTTAGTCATTTGTGCAGCTTTTTCCCTCCATCTATTAAGAAAGGTAACGAAGTCTTCGTTAGAGTTTTGTTTAGTCAACTCCAGCTCACGCAGGCCAATAGGAAGCTGAGTATTGTATATGTATTGTTTGTGGAACTCTTCTCTGATATAGTCCCAGTCATTCAGCTTGGCTTTGTTCAGTGATCTGAACCACTTGGATGGATGTGCATCCAAGGTTAAAGGAAAGACATAAGCAAATAGGTCCTTGCTCATGCCCTTGAGAGCCATAGAGATGGAAAACGCTCTCAAGTGGTCATCTGGGTCTTCGACCCCCTTGAATTTTGGGAGGTCACCCAATGTTACCTTTTTAGGGAGTTTCTCCCTTAGTTCAGGATCGATGATGTCATGGCCACGAGCCTGACTCTCGAGTGCACGAATTGACTGGATCAATTGCTCGAGTTTTTCAAACCTCAGTTCTGTGTTGGTTTTGATCGGTGGTGGAGTGTCGTCTTGCTCGTCTTCCTCAGTGAGCTTCTCCCTTAGTGCCTTGATCTCTTTGTCTTGTTCCTCAAGACGAGAGTTCATCAGTGTGAGTTGAGCCATAATGGCACTAAGCTGTTCATTAGTATCCCCCATTTCGGATGATGATTCAGAAGAGTCAGAGGATTCGTTTGAAAATGTGAGGATACGTTTGACGAGTCTAGGAGTAGGTCGACCTTGTTGCCTCGCTGTTAGACGTTCCCAAGTTATAATCTCACGACCTGTCCTGAACAAAAATCGGATGGACCTCGTAAATTTTAAGAAATAATGTTTTCGAAATGATGAATGGAGATGAGAAAATGGGAAATGAGAGATGAGGAATGAAAATGGAAATGGGGAATAAAAATGGAAAATGAAAATGGAAACTAATTATGGTTATGGTGGCGACATGGGCCTAGCTATATGCAGATGCAAATGTGGACTGGACTGGACTGGACTATGCAAACAGACTGAATGATTGCCTATGCTAGCTTCGCTAGACTTAGGGGATGAACTTTTATAGTCCGAAGACTGACTTTTATAGTCCGTAGACTGACTAGGGTTACATATAATGGAACTAGACCTAGGGAAATTTTATAGTCCTAAGACTGAGCTTTTATAGTCCGTAGATTGACTTTATAGTCCTAATACTGAGCTTTTATAGTCCGTAGACTGACTAGGGTTTAGATATAATGCAAACTAGACCTAGGGAAATTTTATAGTCCTAAGACTGAGCTTTTATAGTCCGTAGACTGACTAGGGTTTACATATAATGCGAACTAGACCTAGGGAAACTTTATAGTCCTAAGACCGAGCTTTTATAGTCCGTAGACTGACTTTATAGTCCTAAGATTGAGCTTTTATAATCCGAAGACTGACTTTATAGTCCGTAGACTAACTTTTATAGTCCAAAGACTGGCTTTATAGTCCTAAGACTGAGCTTTTATAGTCTGTAGACTGACTAGGGAATGAATTGGGCCTAAATGGACCTAAGATTTGGATTGGACTAGACTTAGACTTAGATTGAAATTGATTAGGAATAGACTTGGACTAGACTTCACATAAAGATGCAGATGGGCCTAGATTTTGAAATGAACTAGACTTATATAGGCCTAAGATCGACTCTAATGCTAGTGAATGTATGGACTGAAATGCACATGGGCCTAAAATGAATGCAAAATGGACTTCTAATGCATATGGGCCTAAAATGAATGCAAGTGAATTGGATTGAATTTGGATTGATTGGGTTGAATTGGATTGGATTGAAGGTGTTTAGACTGGGCTTAGAATTTCCGAAATTCATTTTTGAAAGGAACCCCTTGTTTTACCTTTTGTTAGGAAAGATGATGGATTAATTTTGAATTTTTTTTTTGAAATGTCGTGGTATTATGATGATTAGTAAATGTTTTCGAACAAGGTAGAATATAATATGGTGTAAGTTTTTGAAATTGATTGAATATGGTAAGGTAGGATTGACAGGGATAGCAGGGATGAAATGGAGAGTATGGATGTAATGAAACGCCTAAGAACTCTAGTTATGCATGAAGTGTATGAACGATGGACTATGCAATGTAGAGGGACTCCCGTATGAATGCAATCTTAATTGACAAATGACTTCAGAATCCTATACTTGATAGACTTCTAATGACTTTAGAATTTTAGACTTAGTAAACTTTTAAGGATGCTAGACTCCTAATATGTATCAGGCTCTAGTGGACCTAGACTCCTAAGATGGACGGAACTCTGATGGATTTAGACTGCTATGATGCATGGACTTCTATGGATTATAGACTTCTAAGATGGCAAGAATTCTAACGACCCTAGACTTCTTAGATGGGTGAACCTAGACAAGATTAAGACTCCTAACATGGATAAAGTTAGATGAGGTGAAGAATTCTAAATGGAGTGAAACTGGAGGAACCTAGACATATGAGCGAAACAGACTTCTAATGGAGTTAGAATTCCTAAGCGGATGAGAGTTCGACAACAAGATGGACTCTAAATAAATTCTAAATGATGTGCACAAATGGGTGGATAATATACATAGAAAGATAGGAAAGAGAAAAAGGATGAATTTTCGAAAAAAGATATGTGATAGGAAAAAAAAGATGGATTTTTTATTTTTGAAAAAAAGGAGTGGAGATAGAATTTTTAAAATAGATAGGAGATTAAAGATGGGATGAAATTTTTTAAAAAAAGATGAGGATGAAATTTCGAAAAGGATGGGAGATGTAGTTTTTGGAAAAAGATGATAGAAATTTGGAAATAGATAGGAGAAAGGCGGAGAGATTTTATTTTTTTGATAGGTTTTCTTTTTAAAATAAAAAAGGAGATATTTTTTTTGATGATGAAGAAGGATTGTAGGAGAAGAAAAGGAATCACAAAAGAATCCTATTCATCATAGGACCTAGATATTGGTAAGAAAAAGGGCAAGACACGTGTTAGGCCATGTACATCCCACGTAAGACAATGGCTGCCACGCGAAGCTAAGGGCGACCAGCAGACTTAGATATAGCACGCAGGAAATGAAAAAGAAAATCCGCGCTGAACGCAAGGAAAAGGAAGCATCGGGACGTAAACACCAGCCCCGGACGCGGACGTAAGCGCTGGACGCGGGAAGTATGAATGCTGAACGCGGATAGGTTGCGCCAGACGCGGTAAACTGCGCTAAGCGCGTCAAGCTCGACATCTCATCTTTTGCTATTTCGATCACGTAACTTCGATTGACGATTTATTTTTAAAATTACGCAACATATAGCAATTAAAGGCACGCAACACACAAATATGCACAAATAGTATAATATGCAAAGTTCTCAACCTAAAAGTCCAGTTCTACGTTTCAACTATTGGTCAGGTTTAGGTTAAGGCTGAAAAGGGTCCATGACTAAGAGATTGATCCCACGCTTCGTACCCCTACTTAAAGAGGTGGTCACGTGTAAGACGCACTCCAGTCTTAAGTCAGGAACAAGAGAACAATGCCATGGTTGGGTAGGTTTGCTTATGACTAAGATCCAACACTATCGCTCAGGAAGCTTTTTGGAAGGACAAAACACAAACCCCCCGAAGGTGACCTCACACATAGAACATGTGCTAATGAGGCAAGGTAGATTGTCCTTATGGTGGTTGAACAAAAGCCATGCATATGCAAAACTGTATATTATTCAAAGGCATAAAAATAAGAATGAATCGTATTTTTCAAGTTTCACCCACTCATTAAAAAAAATTATTATTTTTTAAAAATCCTCCCCAGTGAAGTCGCCAAATTCTAGGCGTGTTTTTATTTCGCCTACGCGGTGTGAGCGCGTATTAGATTTGACTACCCCACTGTAAAGGTTTTATTGAAAATTATTTTGAAAGAAGTCGCCAACAATTCTTTTTAGGAAGAATCATAAACCTAATTGGATATGGGAAAAACATAGGGACAAATTATCCAATGTAGATTTCCCCGTCCTGGCTCCATAGATGGTCAATATGAACCAAAGATTGAGTTCGGGGGTGAGGGTACGAATATAGTCATAATGAACCACATTCGCCCAAAGTTGGCCTCTACTAAACATCGATTCATTACAGATTTTATGCCAAAGAATAATCAAATAATGTTTTATACACCCTAAAAATATTTAGTCTAAGTAGGTTCAGGAAACACATAAAAAGACTAATGTTAGTGATATGTTATTTAGGCAATCAATATTACAAGAAACCTAACAGGTTGTCCAAATTAATCTGATTAATATTAGAACAGTTCTTTAGGTCTTGATTAACAAAAATAACATGTGGGTGATAAAAGCATTGAAACAGGACAATCATATAGCATGCATATAATGATCAGGCAAGTATGATAATAATGTATGAAAAATAAATAAAAAGAAAGAGAAAAGAGGTTAGAATATACAGTATAGCGATTTTAAACTAAAGATCTACATCATGAAACAAACGATTAGTAACTTCAATATAAAAATAATTGATTCAAGGATCCTCAGGATTATACCTATGCGGCTTAGATTGAGGAGCGCAACGATCTTTAGGCGGAGCAATCGTGAAACCAAGAACGCAATATGAAGAATTGATTGAAAGTATTGAAAGTATTTGATTGATTGAGTGTTTGAGTATTTGAAGTGTTTTGTAGAGGTATTCGTAAGTATATTTGTGTTCGTAAATAATAATTTGAAAAGCCGTCTGTAATTCGGGAAAATACGGGTATTTATAGGAAAAAGACTTGCGCTCCACGCAAGCCTTGCGCCAGGCGCAAGCCTACATGGCAGGCGTAGTGCCACGCGTCAGGCGCACATTGGTGTGCCTGACGCAGCCAGCCCAATCAGAGACAGGCACGTGTAAACGCGTTTTTGAAAAGATAGAAAATAAGGTTGCGTCTCACACAAGACTTGCGTCAGGCGCAGGTTTCTGTATGAGTCACAAAACCTACGTGTCAGACGCTCATTGGCACGCCTGACGCGATATGGCCAATGTGCTGGACGCACGTGGCGCGCTGAGCGCAGCCCCCGCGTCCGGCGCATATTCGGGAATATTCGAGCATATTCCTTTGCGCGTCTTTCGAAGATACTTTTCTATCCCTAAAATTCCGGAGATGGAATTTTACGGATCAAAAATCTGATTTTGATTGAAGATAATGAAAATGATTATGAAAAATATTTATTAAAATAATAAATATTTGATTGGGCTTTTAAAATATTTTATGGGCTTAAAATACAATTAATCATCATGAACAATTAATTGGGCTTTAGATCATATCATTTCAGAACACATTTTGGATTGGTTCTTTAGATTGCTCTTCCGTTGGGTCGTGCCAACTAATGCCGCGGTATGTTTCATCATTGGATCCTTAAATGGGGAGACACGATTATGTGTCTACAACTATGTTTACCAGACATAATTGGGAGAAGCTCATCCAAAACTAGAGCTAGAAACACCTTAGACTTAGATTGGGCCTACATGGGCTTAACTTACACGAGGGTTCACATAAAGATGCAAATGGGTCTATATTTTGACATGAGCTAGACTTATATGGGCCTAAGATGAATGCATGGACCCAAATTTCAATATGTTCTACTTGAAATATGCACATGGGTGTAAAATGAATGCGTAGACTCTTAGGCTGACTTGATTGCATCGGATTGGGTTTAGAATTTTTGAACTTCATTTTGTTTTTGAAAGGGATCCCTTTCTTTTTATTTGTAACTTTTTTTTTTGAAAAAGAAGTTTACTATAGAAGATTGGAGATGGGGATGATTGTTTAGGAAATATAAATAGAAGATAGAATAGAAAATGGTAGGATTGATTTCGAACAAGTTCGTTTTGTTTAAAAAAAAGGATAGGATAGATATGTGGGAAAATATATGTTGAAGAGAGGGGATAATATGGGATAGGATAAGATGGATGACGACTCAAAACTCTAAATTAGACTTGTGGACCTGGTCCACACTAATATTAGTGTCGACCCAAAGCCCACATGTTCCCATGAATCCTAGCAACCTCAATGCCCACCTGGAAAGAAATCTCTTTCTTTCGTCGCTTTCTCTACTCCTCCTTCTCTCTACTCACCTTCTCTCTTCCAATTTTACTCCTCTCGTCACTTTCTCTGCCGTACTTTTCTCTCTCATACTCGTTGGTGAAGAGACAACCAAGAAATAGTCAATTATAGCACCGTTTTTCATACTTATTTTCGATTACCTCGGTAAGATCCCAAATTTTTCGCGAATTAGAGCTTTCAATTTTTCTTCATTGCTCGTCGAATGGAATTTCGTTTTTCATTTTTGCTTTCGTTTAAGTATATTTTGGGGTTTATAGTGGTTGTGACAAGGATCATAATGACATTTGTGCTAGTTTTCTAGTTGCTTAAAGGATGGAAAATGGCATGAATTGCATTTTTGGGAGTGGTTTAATTTATGTTGTTTTACTAAATTATTAACTGTACTTGTAAGAATACAAACTACTGCAGAGATGATGAATTGGTTTTTGTTGTAAAACTACTTTCTATTAGTTATTTGTTATTTTGATTTTCTCATCGTACCATTAGGTTTTGAGTAGTTATAGAGAACATATTATACCTAGTAATTAAGGTGACTATAAGCTTATTAAGATCATTATAACTAATAAATCATGTCATTCTGCAACTTGCTGCACATTTATCTCAATTTAAATTAATAATGTCAGTAGAGAAAGCAATCAATTAACTAAGATTGTCATTTCCCTCCTATTTAAGAGATTTAATCATGCTTCAGTTCTCTTCTCTACAAGGAACTTTGGTGAATGCATTCATTTCGGTAACTGATTCATAACCTGAGTTGTAATTCAAGAAATCTGTTATCCGGTTAGTTTAGGCCTTACATCCAAAATAGATTTAAGATCGTTAGAGTAGTGTAAATTGCCAAAATAAAATAAAATAGTACATAACTATAAAATCATGAGGAGAATATAGGTTACTTTCTTTTTCTTTTCTTCTCCTTGGTTATTTGTAAGTTACGACTATATAAATAACTACTTATATTAACTATATCTTACATTATGACTCTATTTGGATAGAAGAAGGAATTGATAGAGGAACTAAGTATACCACCACCTGGAGTGAAGGACGTATACTTACCCATTCATGGTCAGTCAGTAATGATTGGTTTCTTGTCTCTCTTTTTGTTCCTTTTACTACCTTACTTTAGAGATTCCCACAATTCTATTACTTGGTTTGAGTAAGCAAAAATAAATATGCTCAGCCTTTGGGGAACAACAAAAGGCTGGATGCTCGTGTGTCCAAGGCTGAGAAGAAGTTGAAGCCTGTTACTGCAGCCCAGGCATCTTCATTCGAGTCCACTTATGAGGACAAGGCCTCTCCAGAGAAGTCTGATCAGGAGGAGGCAAGTGAGCAAGAAGAGGATAATGATGGACAAGGCAATGAGACTGCAGAAGACTCTGCTGATGGATGATATTATGCTTTCCCTTTCCCATATCGATAATTGCTGTTTTAACGTTAAACTCTTTCTGGTATCCCCCTCCCCAAAATTACAAAACATTTCTTTTTGATGTAATTTGGTTTGCTACTGGTATGTAATATTTGGATAACTAGGACTATCCTGTTTGGATTGTGATATGCAGGGACAATGGTAGTCACACCATCTCTAGAATGCTGTTTGAGCTACTTAACTAGATACTTTTTATGCTTAACTAAGTAGTTTACTACTAATTTGTGTGATATGCTTTGTTTATATTGTTTGCTTGCATGATTGGTTTTTGATGATGTCAAAACGGGGAAAGAGTGATGAAGTTGTCTAACTCCTTGAAAAAGCGGGAAAATTTATGATTTCATGATAGCATTTGAGACTAGACTAACTCTAGAGAATACTTAGATTTTTTTAAACCAATTATGTCAGTTTAAACTGATTCTCTATTTTGACAGACTCTCTAAGTATGTTGCTTGCATGTATATCATGCGTTCCTTGAGAAAAGGAATGTTTGCTAAAAGAAAATTGCTTGCAGGTTGATAAGTTCCTTGTGATAGGGACATTGTAAGTTTTTTCTAACCATTTGTTGTTTTGTTAAAGGGAAACTTCATTTGTTAGTCATCATCAAAAGGGGGAATTTGTTGGGTTCCTAAGCTTATGTTTTGAATGATGACAAACTGATCCATTGCTGTGTTTTCTGTGATATATATATTTGTGTTTCTAACCATGTTTTTGCAGCAAACGGATAGTAAAAGGCCCGAGTTGAAGAATGCTCCCAAGTTCATCAAGTGAAGTCATTGGAGCAAGAGTCTTTGGAAGATATCAAGAAGATTATAATACTTAGTAATTAGGTCTTTATGATGTAATGTCTATGTAAGTCTTAAACTAGTTTTAGGTGTTTTGTTGAATGTGCAAAGATGTTATGGAATGTATGTTGTGAGATCAGTTGCAAACTTAATCTCAGAACATACACTTCCTTGTAGTCATTAAACTGTCCTTAGATCATTGTCAGACCAGTTAACTGTACTACTAATTGAATTTCAAAGTCCTCTTTTATTTTAGAAAGATTCTATTGAAGATACTTTCCTAAAAACTATTCTGAAAAGTCTGACTTTGCGTATGATATTATTGTTTAAGTATGAGTTGTAATTAGAGATTATCCTATTGATTTTATTTTGAGAAATCAGAATAAAGTTTAAAGAGATATATTTGCAAAAAATTGTGAACAACAATTTTTTGGCAAATATATTATCATATATAGATAATTCCTAATTTACAACACATAGCCTATAGCAAAGCAAGCAACATTGCACGAAATCATTTGAGCTTTTTCCTTTCCCCTGCTCCATTGCTGAAACAGGGCCCCCCCTTTAAAAAAATTCCAAATTACGAAAAGCTTCTTGCACTTCATATAAACCCTAAAACACAGTTAAGATAAGCACATTAGTTGAGAGCAAAAATTATTCTCCATTAAAGCTTTTTGAAGCACCAGTTTCAGGGGTAGCTTCTTTGTATCGAACTACCCGCCAGTGTACAATGTGGTTGCAGAAGTGGTTCAGGGAATCACTTCATTAAATAATTATACTAAACTGTTGGGGAATCATTGTCTTCATAGGTGAAGACTTTGATTGAGTGTAACATTTTATTCATATGAGTTGATTAATAGGAGTGATTAGAGTACTGGAGGACATATGCTTTAGTTGAGCCAAACCTCGTTAAATCTGTGTATTGATTTATTTATTCCAGTGCATACTTTAGATCAGTTCTTTTAGTGATCTCATTTCAATTAACATATCAAATTGAAGAATTGCTATAAACTCTAATACTCAATTCATCCCCCCTCTTGAGTAGTATCTGGGCCATCAATTGGTATCAGAGCCAAACTTATCGAAAGGTTAACCCCTAGAGAAGGATCATGATGTCAGATTATTCAAATGGAGGATTGAGTTCGAAGCTACCCAAGTTCAATGGAACAAACTATCCTTGGTGCAAAAACTGCATGAAGAATCACATCATAGGCACTGACTATGAGTGCTGGAAGATTGTAAAGGATGGTCCATTGAGCATTGATGAGACAGATGACAAAGAAAACAATTCTACCAAAAAGGAGAGTGATTTCTCCTGTGCAGATTTCAAGAAATTGGAGAAAAACTTGAAGGCAATGTCACTTGTGCAACAAGGCATTGCTGATTGTGAGGTGAATATAATCTTAGCATGATCCACTGCCAAAGAGATCTGGGACAACTCTGAACTGGCATATGGAAGGCACAAATGAGATAAGACGTTCTAAGATTGATTTATTGATGACTAAATATGAATCTGTTAATATGTCTAAAGAAGGGACTACACGTGATATGTTTACTCGCTTTATGATTATTATTAATGAGTTTAAATCACTGGAATAAGTTTTATTCACGAGGATCTTGTTAGAAGTTTGCCGAGAAGTCTTTCAGGTAAATGGTTACTCAAGGTAAGAGCCATTCAAGAGGACAAGGGCTTGTCAGTTCTGTCTTTGAAATAACTGATTTGATCACTCATGACCCATGAATGTTAGTTGATTCCCAGGAAGAGACCACTGTCAGGACCAGAGGTATTGCACTGAAGGCTGAAGAGTCAGATGAGGAAGATGAGATAAGCCTTATTGCAAAACGATTTGAAAAGTACCTAAGGATTCAGTCTAAAGGAAACTTTTCAAGAGGTAAAAATTTCTTCAACACATCTAAGAATGTTTCCACTAACCCATCAAAGCGGAGCTTACTTCAATAAATTAGAACGAGCACCAACAAATAGATCACTAGGAAAGTCACTATCCCAAATGTTTTCACCCTCCTCCATAAGGGCGGAATGGGCTAATGCATGGGCAACATTATTGAAACTACGCTTAACAAAAGACCATAACACACTATCAAAACAACTAGTAAGAGAAAAAATGTCTTCTAAAATAAAAAACAAAGTACTCGTTCCCGTCTCATGCTTCTTCAAGGCATTGATAACATTCACATTGTCATTCTCCACCACAATCTTCTTGAAACCCATCGACTTCGCCACAGACATGCCCCATCGAAAAGCAAGGGCCTCGGCCCACGCAACCTCCATCGTGTTACCCAACATTTTCGAACCACACGCCAGCACCTTCCCCTGATCATCTCGACAGACTATCCCAAGTCTCGTACCCTAGCCATCCTTCACTTCCGCGTTCACGTTCAATATCACCCAATGCCCCAGGGCACTCCTATCCAGCCCCGTGCTTACCCACACCCCCTTCCTTGTTGAGCTTGCGCTCGCCATCAGCAGCCTCCATCGCCTCTTTCCACACCCTCCTGGCATAACTACATACCTAACTCGGATCTTCCGCATCTCCAACCATCACCCACTTATTGCGAGTGCCCCACACAAACTATGCCATAAATTTAAAAATAGTTCCCACTCCTCGACCTCCAGCTCACCACTCACCCAATCCCACCAATCCACCAAAGATGTGAAACCCCTCTCACTGACCCTCTCCAAACCACTCGCCTGCCATATACAACATGCCATTTTACACTCCTTAAGAGCATGTAACACAAACTCCTCAGCAGCCCCACACATACCACACTTCGAGTCAAGACTTGTAATTCGAACACTAAGCCCAAGCTTAGTTGCATTGGTAACGCATTGCTACAAGCGCGCCACACAAAGAGCTTCACCCGAGGAAGCATAGTTGAGTTCCAAATCTTGTTCCAAAATATACGAGAATGTGAGTTCGATGTTGAAGCCTGCACCCTTAAATATAGCTCGATAAGCAGACCTTACCGAATACTTTCCATCCTTCTCCAAAGCCCAAAAAACCGAATCTTCAGTGAATCGATTACTCAATGGAATACTTAAGATACATTGTTGTTCAAAAGGAAGAAAAAGGGTATTCACAAGGGATAAATTCCACTGTCTTGTAAGCGGATTAATAAGCGCACTAACTTCAAGCTTCTCATTATGGTCACCAATAGGAGAAATGATCGACCTAGTTTAAGTATTTGGGATCCAAGGATCCTTCCATACTGTCACCTTCTCACCATCTCCAATCCTCCAACACATTCCACGCTGAACCACCCACTTAGCCTCCCATATTCCCCTCCATGTATAACTAGGATAATTTCCAACCCGCGAATCCAAGAAGGAGGAGTTAGGAAAAATACTTAGCTTTAATAATGGAGTGAAGAAGAGAGTCATCTGAAGTCATCAATCTCCACGCTTGTTTACCAAGAAGAGCCCAATTAAATAATTAGAAATCCGGAAACCCCAAACCACCATCCCTTTTAGAACAACACAAGTTTTTCCAAGCAACCAAATGAATTTTCCTTTCACCACTCTTTTGACCCCGCCAAAACTGAGCAACAAGGGATCGTAACTTATTACAGAAAGAAGATGGAATCTTAAACACACTCATCACAGAGGTAGGAATAGATTGAGCAATGGCCTTTATCAAAACTTCCCTACTTGCCTTAGATAGAATCTTTCCCTGCCATCCTTGTAGCTTATTCCACAATTTTTTCCTAACCGTTAATGATCACTTTTTTGTGAGCGCCCCACAACAATAGGTAACCCCAGATATTTTCCATGAAACCCCACCAAGCGAACACCAAGCCTTTCCGCAAGACATCTCCTTTTTCCTTCCACCACACCTGCACTAAAAGACACCGCCGTTTTATCAAAGGTAACTTTCTACCCCGAAGCTTGCTCATATGTATCCAAAACATCCTTTACAATATCAATCTCAAGTTCGGTAGCTCCGAGAAGATAATCCAGGTCATCTCGCGAATAGTAGGTGAGAAACAAGAGGGAGCACTAGGCGCCACACTCACCCCTCGCAAACCTCTATTCTCTTCGACTCTTCTCAGTAAATTAGAAAATACCTCTACACATAAAATAAATAAATAAGGAGATAGGGTATCCCCTTGTCTAATACCGCGAGCAGGGGTGAATTCCTCTGTTGGATGACCATTAATAAGAACTGAAAAGTTTATAGTCTTAACCCACTCCATCACACGAGCCACCCAATTTTCATCTAGCCCAAACTTTAACAAAGTAGCTTCCAGGAAGCTCTATTCAATCCGATCATACGCCTTTGACATATCCAGCTTTAAAGCTATATAAACCTCAACCTGATTCAAAAATTTTCGTATAATGGAACAACTCAAAAGTAACCAGAACATTGCCAGTGATTAATCTCCCCGGCACAAACACACTCTAATTAACAACAAAAATATTAGAGAGAAATTTTTTGAGCCTATTAGCTAGAACTTTTGAAACTAACTTATAGACTACGTTTACTTTTCTTTGGGATAAGGGCAATTAAAGTTTATTCAAACTTTGATGGGTAGCAGCACCATTAAGAATTCCAATAACAGCACCAGACACAAAAAGACCAACAATGTGTCAATAAGTATGAAATAATGGACACATACCATCAGGCCCAGTGGCTTTAACCGGATGCATTTGACTCTGAGCAAATCTAACCTCCTCAGCAGAATAAGGTAATAGAAGGCTTGCATTTATTTCCTGCGTAACACGGGGAGCAAAGTCATGCAAGGCTAGGTCTACAGCCGTGGGGTGGGAACTAGAAAACATCCCCCAGAAATAATCAACAACAACTTTCCATCATCCTCCTTGTTAGTATGTTCAACACCATCATCATCTTTAATGCATGAAATAGTGTTTTTACGTTTCCGACCCGAAGCACGTTGGTGGAAAATTTTCGTATTACGATCCCCTTCCCGGAGGCATATAGCTCTTGACCTTTGTCTCCAGAACACCTCCTCCACATGCACTATACCCTTAATATCACGAACAAGCTTCCTCCTCTGCTCCATCTGGCTAGCCGACAAGCCCCCCCATTAAGCTTGCTTAAAAGCTTTCTTTTCTACTTTAGCTCTTTAAAAACATGACCAAATTTTTTAGGGAAATTCTACATAGTGGCCTCCTACTTTGGGTTTTTCTACTTGGTGGCAAGCCAAATTTTTTTTTATACCAAGTGACCTCCTACTTTGGCTAATTATACTTATTGGCCTTTATTCACTTAAAACCTAGCTAACCCATCATTTAAAGTAAATTTACTAACTTACCCCTAGTTAATTACCCTAATTCAAAACCCCCCATCCCTCTTCCCTAAAAAAACAACCCAATCCCTCGTGAGTTATGATCATCATAACTCCTAATATTGGCAACATTGACTTCCCGCTGTGAGGCTTTGAGGCTCATCAACAATTCCAAAAAACTTGAACAGTTCACAAGATAAAAGTTCAAGTACAATAATGAAGAAGGCTTATAAAAGAGAAAGATAAAAAATTTTAGGTATCAAATCTTTTGGGTAGTCTTTTATCTGATAGCAATTGAAGTTTCACAATACACTTCACTATCAAGCTTTCCATTGACTACTCCTCATGATGTTATCCCTCAACCTAATTCCTAAGGAACCACAAATCAAAAGAAACTTAAGGAAAGTCAAGTTAGACAGTGCAATGCACTATCAAGCTCTCCATTGAGTTCTCTCAGCATCCCTTGTCCTAATGATTCATAAATCACAAGAAACTCATGGAAAGTCTTACTCGCTGGACCACCAGTGCTGCGGGCGCAGGATGTGTAGAGGCAAAGCCTACGGGCTGCTGCGACGATGATGTACAAAGAGCAACTGCGCACATCTTCCTAGAGCAATAGTAGTTCAAAGAAACCAGAACAAACAAATTGAGGCACAAAAGTCAAAAATAACCCAAATGATGATCATAACTCACGAGGGATGGGGTTTTTTAAGGGAAGAAGGATGGGGGGTTTTAAAATTAGGGTAATTAATTAGGGGTTAGGTTAGTAATTTACTTTAAATAATGGGTTAGGTAGGTTTTAAGTGAATTAAGGCCACTAAGTATAATTACCCAATGTAGGAGGTCACTTGGTGTAATATTTTTTTTGGCCTGCCACCAAGTAGAAAAACCCAAACTAAGAGGCCACCATGTAGAATTTCCCAATTTTTTATCCTCCAATTGCTGTACCTCAACAACACACAAACACATTTTGGATTCGAGATCAGGACCCTTGAACTCCCAAGAAGTAGCTACAACATTTTCGCATGCTTCCTCCTCATCCCAGATCTGCTCGAATCGGAAGAGTTTCGGGCCTAGCCCCACATAACCCTCACTGCTTGCAAAAACAAGCTTCAGAGGTGCATGGTCTGACCACTCCCTATCCAAATTATAATGATGAGAAGTAGGAAAGCAATCCAACCAACCATTATCCTCTAAAGCACTATCAAGCCTACACTGCACATTATTATCTTCAAGCCTCCCATTATCATAACTAAACTCGTAACCCGACCACATCACCTCTATAAACCCACAAACATCCACCGTATCACAAATTTTTTTCATTTGCCATTCAGCCCTACTATTCCTTCCCTTCATCTCATAATCATAAAGAATGTCATTGAAATCCCCAATACACAACCAAGACACTTCCGATTGCATTTTCAGCTCACACAACAGCTTCCATGAGAGATGGCGATTATGCTCCTCCTGCCACCCATAGAAACCCATCAACCTCCACTCACCATCACAATGCCTGCTCGTATCACAACATCTATATGGTGCACTAACATAGACAACAAATCAACAACAAAATCTTTCCTTGAAAGTAACGTAATACCCCCTATCTTCCTATAGAATGCACAACTAACCCATTAAAAGTAACATGTTTATTTTTTATAATAGAAAATTCATTCGCACTCAACTTTATCTCCGAGAGGAAGACTAAAGTCAAGGTCTCTCTTTGAAACAAGTTTCGAAGACCAGTAATTTCGGAGGGATTGCCCAACCCTCTACAGTTCAAACTTATGCAATTCATTGGGCCTGGCGGGGTTGGACCGTGCTAACCTTCGCCACCATGCCAACATGATCAATCAAGTTTAGGGACATACCATCCTTTTTAAGTCATGGAGCGTCCCCTAAGTCATCACCACGTCAACTCTCTCATGCTTGCTAAGAAAAAACCTGGAGCCATCAGTCTTGTTATGTGCCTGTAGGCGTGTTTTTATTTCGCCTACACGGGATGATCGCGTATTAGATTTGACTACCCCATTGTAAAGGTTTTATTAAAAAATGTTTTGAAAGAAGTCGCCAACAATTCTTTTTATGAAGAATCATAAAACCTAATTGGATATGGGAAAACCGTAGGGACAAATTATCCAATGTAGATTTCCCCGTCTAAACTCCATAGATGGTCAAAATGAACCAAAGATTGAGTTCGGGGGTGAGAGTACAACACAGTTAGGAACCATGTTGCCCATTGCTGGCCTCTACTTAATATAGATTCACAACGAATTTTATGCCAAAGAATAATCATATAATATTTTAAGCACCCTAAAAATATTTAGTCTAGGTTGGTTCGAGAAACACATAAAAGACTATTTTTTTAGTGATAAGTTATTAAGCAATCAATATTACAGGGAACCTAGCAGGTTGTCCAAATTAATCTGATTAATATCAGAACAATTCTTTAGGTCTTGATTAAAGAAAATAACATGTGCGTGATAAAAATCATGCATGACAATCATAATAATATGTATAAAACAATTAGGCAGCATATAATATACAAAGGCAAGAATAATATGAACATAAAATAAAGTATAGAAAAGAGGTTAGAATATACAGTAGAACAATTTTATATTAAAGATCTACATCAGGAAAGAAAACAGTTAGTAACTTCAATATAAAATTAGAGAATTTATTTGAAGGACCCACAGGATTATACCGTGGCTTAGGTCTGCGAGATTGACAACCTTCGCGAAGCCTGAAAATCTGAATGTATGAAAGTATTTAGATTGAATGTATTTGAGTTTGAAAGGTATGAGTTTTGTAGGGAAGTTTTGTAATTCGTAGAGAGGTTCGTAATATATTCATCGAGTTCGAAGTGTGTTTATGTGAAAAATATGTTCTTGAAATCTGTACGGAAATCAGGCCTATTTATAGGGAAAACGACACTGCGCCTCACGCGCCAGCTGCGCCTGTCGCAAGCTGACGTGTCATGCGCATGACGTGGCATGACCAGTAAAAAGCGTACACGTGGTACGCGCTTTTGAAAAAGATAAGAAAGAAACAACGCATCTCACGCAGAGAACTGTGCTTGACGTAGGACTCTAAATGAGTCAGAAATCCACGTGTCAAGTGTAGATTAGTGCTCCTAACACAGGTGGACAGAGTTGCGCCTGACGCACTGACGTGCGCCAAGCGCAAGGCTCTGCGCCAGGCGCAGGTTGGTGCGCTAGGCGCACCAACCTGGCTCTTGACGTGCCTTTGCCAGCTTTAATTAAATCGCGTCTTAAAAGATTTCTTTTATCCTTTAATTACGGATATCCGATTTTACGGGATAAAATCTGATTTTAATTTATAAAAATATCTTTTGAAAATATTTATCTATTAAAATAAATCAATTAATTATTGTTAAACAATTAATTGGGCTTATCAAAGAATTGGGCTCAAAATACAATTAATTATCATGAATAATTAATTGGGCTTTAAAATAGGACTTTAACACTTTTCGAAATGGGTTTGAATGGCTTTTCAAACTACTCTTCCCTTGGGTCGGACCAATTTAGACCGCGGATTGTTTCATCATCGGATCCTTAAATGGGGAGACACGATTATGTGTCTACAGAAGCCGCCACTTTGACTGAGGTTCAGGAAACCGAAAGTTAAAGTATACGGTGTTGGGACGGAGAACGATTCTAAACGCTCTACAGTTTTGAACTGATCTATATAAAGTTGGTCTCTGCAAAACAAAGTTAGTATGCAGGACAATAACTACAAGTAATCTGATTACCTGTAGAAGAAGATGTTAGCAGATAGGTGCAAACAACTCAGACAAAGCACATAATGACGCAAATAATGCAAACTTAGACTCTCTAAGGATGCATGAGACACTATGCAAGGATTAAGGTTATGCAAAGCTAAGGAAGATGACGCGTTATGCAAGGTCAGGGTTATGCAAGACTAGAATGTATGAAATGCAATGTAAGGTCAGGGTTTTGCAAGGCTGCAATGCAAGGTCAGGATTTTGCAAGGCTAGAAGATGTGTAGAATGATAGAATGATCAGATATAGATTGAATGATTTTCGAAAATCATTTTTAGTAAATAATCGGGGTCCGTAAACGAGGTCCACGGATTACAACTTTCCGGAAGTTTGATTTGAATCGGAGGAACCACCACACATAGGAATCCCCCACTTTGTGTGAGCCTACCTTGAATTAGGCTTGAGCCTTAATTGAAATGTACTTGATCTGATATTGAAATGTAGTTGATCTGTCTTGAGCGTTGAAAGTTGTCACTGGGGATTCTTCTTTGGGAAGTTGATACAGGCAAAGTCAAATATCGCCAGAAACCATGGAATTATCGGAAAGTCCTTCGGGGAAAAGGAGAGCTTAGATTGAAAAATAAAAAAGTTTGAATTTGTGACTTATATAGATGTAGGTGGGAAAAGCTTTAACGAGGCTAGGTTCAGACTCGAGTCTATGTCGGAATCTAGAAAGAGTATGCTCCTGAACTCTAGAAAATCAAATCATTAGACCATGACTAATTTATTTTATTGAAGCGGTCGGACCTCGAGATGAGGATTCCTTCGTATCCTTGCGGAATCAGACCATTCGTAGTTCTAGATCTGATTTTTTTTATTTTTTTTTATTTTTTTGGTGCCCTAACTTTTGCCTAGGCCGCCCTTTCGGGTTTTCAACCTAGCGGGCTTGGTCATACCTTGAAAAAGGAGTTAAGGTTGATGAAAAGTTGAAAATTTTAAGGCTTAGATGAAGGTTGAATTGGTTTGAGAAATGAAGGGTCATGGATTTGGATTAATGGTTAAGGGTTTTGATGGATTGAAGGATTTGAATGAGGGGTAGAACTTTTGTGCAAGCCCCCTAGCTTGATCTTTTATTTTGCCTTTGGCTTTTTCTTTAAGAATCTTTTCTTTTTGTCCTGTGCGTTTTCTTTTGCTTTTGCTTTTTTTCTTTCGCACTTTGATCTTTTTCACTTTTTTATTTTGCCAGGCATTTTTTTTACTGTAGTGAGGCTTGCACACAAGTTTGGTTTAGGGTATTGGAAGGCTTGAAGGATATTTGTGGAGCTTTGGTTAATGGAGGGATTATTTGGCTAAGTATCATGGAGATGATGGTTTAAAGGATTTTTGTTTTTCCTTAGTTGTATGAGGATGGCTTATGAAAGGTAATGGAAGGGAGAGGGGAATAACTCCTGATCCAAAGTATGTCCTCCTATTTTATTTTTCTCTCTTTTTATTTCAGATCTTTTTTTATTATTTAGTCAAGTTCATTAGGTGATTTAAGTTTCATCATCGAATTAGAACCATAAATAAAATGATGGAAGGCCAATGAAAATGAAAAATAAAAAATGAAAATGCAGTTATTTTATTAATTGAAAAGAATGAATGAAACAAGGCAGATAAACATTATAGTCCTAAAGGACATAGACTCGACGGGAAAGGAAATGAAGGAGCTAGGGGAGGGACTCTCCGACTCAACCAAGAAATCTAGCATTAAATGACCATGCCCCGGCTTTATTTAGGTGCTGCCCAAGGGGTTGCCGCTATTGCTGACTTTTGCTGCCGACGGAATTGGCAATCTATCGTCTTCAACCATATCCTGCAGATGATTCTTTAAGGTCCAACACGCAGATGTTGGGTGTCCATTCCCTTGGTGGTACTTGCAGTAAGCGTTAGGATCCCACCTCTTGGATCTATTCTCGGGAGCAGGGTCTGGAGTAGGGCCGAGAGGCTGAAACGCTCCTTTTGCATGAAGCCTAGTGAAGGCTTCTTCTAGGGACATGCCTAAAGGTGTGAATGTTCTTTGAGGCTTTTGATAACCTTTCTTTTCAGTAGCTAGGGTATTGACCTCATTGCTTTTGGAGCTAAAAGGGTTATTGTTACTCTTCTTGAAAGAGTTGTTGTTGTTGGAACCCTTGTTCTTGTTGGCCTGTATCTCTTCTTCAATCAGCAGGCCTACCTTATAGAGCTTCGTGAAAGACTCTATGGGTTGGAACTTGATATGATCCCCATACTTCGGCTGCAGGTTATGGATCACCAGTCGAACTTGATCCTCCTGAGATGGCCTGTTAATCATTTGTGCAGCTTTATCCCTCCATCTGTTAAGGAAGGTGACGAAGTCTTCGTTGGAGGTTTGTTTAGTTAACTCCAACTCACGAAGGCCAATGGGAAGCTGAGTATTATGTATATATTGTTTGTGGAACTCTTCTTTGACATAGTCCCAGTCATTTAGCTTAGCTTTGTTCAGTGATCTGAACCACTTGGATGGATGTGCATCCAAAGTTAAAGGAAAGACATAAGCAAACAGGTCCTTGCTCATGCCCTTGAGAGCCATAGAAATGGAAAACGCTCTCAGATGATCATTTGGGTCTTCGATCCCCAATGTTACCTTTTTAGGGAGCTTGTCCCTCAGTTCAGGATCAATGATGTCATGGCTATGAGCTTGACTCTCGAGTGCGAAATTGACTGGATCAATTGCTCGAGTTTTTCAAACCTCAAATCCGTGTTGGTCTTAATTGGTGGTGGAGTGTCGCCTTGCTCGTCTTCTTCAGTTAACTTCTCCCTCAGTGCCTTAATCTCCTTGTCTTGTTCCTCAAGACGAGAGTTCATCAGTGTGAGTTTGAACTTAGACTGGACTCTTAACTTAAGGCAAGCAAACTAGGAAACTAGACTTTGAACTTACGGGTGAGCAAGCAGACTAGACAACTAGACTTCGAAACTTACACTAAACTAAGTAGGCTAGACTCAAAAATTGCCTATGGACTTAAGGAATGCTAGACCTTGAACTTACGGGTGAGCAAGCAGGCTAGACACAAAAATTGCCAATGGACTTAAGGAATGCTAGACCTTGAACTTACGGGTGAGCAAGCAGGCTAGACCCAAAATTTGTCTATAGACTTAAGGAATGCTAGACCTTGAACTTACGAGTGAGCAAGCAGGCTAGGCACAAGAATTGCCTATAGACTTAAGGAATGCTAGACCTTGAACTTACGGTTGAGCAAGCAGGCTAGACACAAGAATTGCCTATAGACTTAAGGAATGCTAGACCTTGAACTTACGGGTGAGCAAGCAGGCTAGACTTTAAGGGATGAACTTTTATAGTCCTAAGACTCGATTTTTATAGTCCGAAGACTGACTAGGGCTTACACGGAGATGCAAACTAGACCTTGGATATGAATTGACATATATGTTTGACTTGGACTGGGAGATGCACATGGGCTTGACATTGGAGATGGACTAGGATTGGACTTAGAATGGAATAGACTGGGATTAGATGTGGACTGGGCTTGACATAGACTAGGGTTCACATAGAGATGCAAATGGGCCTAGTTTTGACTTGAACTAGACTTATATGGGCCTAAGATGGATTCTAATGCTAGCGGGCCTAATATGAATGCATGGACTCAAATTTTGATGGGCCTAATATGAATGCAAAATGGACTCTAATGCATATGGGCCTAGAATGAATGCAAGTAAATTGGGTTTGGTTGATTGGATTGAATTGAAGGTGTTTCGAATGGACTTAGAATTTTTTGAAATTCATTTATGAAAGGAACCCCTTGTTTTTATCTTTTATAGGAAAAGATGATAAATTAATTTTGAATTTTTTTTTTTGAAATGTCGTGGTATGATGATGATTAGTAAATGCTTTTGAAAAAGAGTAGAATAGAAAAGGGTGTAGGATTGATTTGAAAAAATGTAATTTTTTTTCTAATTGGTTGAATATGGTAAGTTAGGATTGACAGGGAAGATTAGGCAGAAGGAATAGCAGGGAGAAAGTGGGAGGAGGTAGACATGCATGACAACTCTAACTCTACCATGACCATTTTTTCTAGATGCACTTTTTTTGGGACAGACTCGACCTTGCATGAAAAGACTGATTTTTGAATGTTTGATTAGGTGAGACTCCTAGAATGACCATGTATTACGCGGATGCAGATAGGCAAGCATAGGATTGAACGTAGGATCGACCATTACGACGACTAAATCGACGAAAAGCGCGCGATGCACAAACTGCGTGCCGCGCAGCATCGCTGTGCGCGGCGCACAGCCGTGCGTCTGGCACGGGAGTGGTGCGCCAGGCGCAACTTAATGCGCTTGGCGCACTACTCTCCGACACGTTTTTCGGGGATTTAGGCGACGAATTGGCCGATTGACGAATTTTTCTTGTTTGTTAGATGCGATTTTTGGAACGATGCATAATAATGACAATTTGACAAGATAATAACAAGCAGAAATTGCAATCACAGGCAAATGTCATATAACATGGATGCAAAAGTTCTCAACCTAAAGTCCAATTCTACATTCAACTATGGTCAGGTTTAGGTTAAGGCTGAAAAGGGTCCATGACTAAGAGATTGATCCCACGCTTCGTACCCCTGCTTAAAGAGATGGCCACGTGTAAGACGCACTCCTGTTCTCAAGTCAGGAACAAGAAAACAATGCCATGGTTGGGTAGATTTGCTTATAACTAAGATCCAACACTATCGCTCAGGAAGCTTTTTGGAAGGACAAAGTGCAAACCCCCCCGAGGTGACCTCACACATAGAACATGTGCTAATGAGGCAAGGTAGATTGTCCTTATGGTGGCTTAAACAATAGCCATGCATATGCAAAACTGTATATTATTCAAAGGCATAAAAATAAGAATGAATCGTATTTTTCAAGTTTCACCCACTCATTTAAAAAAATTAATTTTTTAAAAATCCTCCCTAGTGGAGTCGCCAAATTGTAGGCGCGTTTTTAGTTCGCCTATGCGGAATGAGCGCGTATTAGATTTGACTACCCCATTGTAAAGGTTTTATTAAAAAACATTTGGAAGAAGTCGCCAATAATTCTTTTTAGGAAGAATCATAAACCTAATTGGATATGGGAAAACCAAAGGGACAAATTATCCAATGTAGATTTCCCCGTCTAGACTCCATAGATGGCCAAAATGAACCAAAGATTGAGTTCGGGGGTGAGAGTACAACACAGTCAGGAACCATGTTGCCCATTGCTGGCCTCTACTTAATATCGATTCACAACAAATTTTATGCCAAAGAATAATCATATAATATTTTAAGCACCCTAAAAATATTTAGTCTAGGTTGGTTCGAGAAACACATAAAAGACTATTGTTTTAGTGACAAGTTATTAAGCAATCAATATTACAGGGAACCTAGCAGGTTGCCCAAATTAATCTGATTAATATTAGAACAGTTCTTTAGGTCTTGATTAGAGAAAATAACATGTGGGTGATAAAAATTAAGCAGAACAATCATAATAATATGTATAAAATAATCAGGCAGTAAATAATATACAAAGGCAAGAATAATATGAACATAAAATAAAGTATAGAAAAGAGGTTTGGATATACATTAGAACGATTTTATATTAAAGATCTACATTAGGAAAGAAAACAGTTAGTAACTTCAATATAAAAATAGAGAATTTGTTCAAGGACCCTTAGGATTATACCGTGGCTTGGGTCTGCGAGATTGACAGCCTTCGGGACGAGCAATCGTGAAGCCTGAAAATCTGAATGTATGAAATATGTAGATTGAATGTATTTGTGTTTGAAAGGTATGAGTTTTGTAGGGAAGTTTTGTAATTCGTAGAGAGGTTCGTAATATATTCGTCGAGTTCGAAATGTGTTAATGTGAAAAATCCGTTCTTGAAATCTGTAAGGAAATCTGGCCTATTTATAGGGAAAACGACACTGCGCCTCACGCGCAAGCTGCGCCTGGCGCAAGCTGACGTGTCAAGCGCATTACGCGGCATGACCAGTAAAACGCGTACACATGGTACGCGCTTTTGAAAAAGATAAGAAAGAAACACCGCGTCTCACGCAGAGAACTGCGCTTGACGCAAGACTCTGAATGAGTCAGATATCTACGTGTCAAGTGCAGATTAGTGCACCTGACACAGGTGGACAGAGCTGCGCCTGACGCACTGACGTGCGCCAGGCGCAAAGCTCTGCGCCAGGCGGAGGTTGGCGCGCTAGGCGCACCAACCTGGCTCCTGACGTGCCTTTGCCAGCTTTATTTAAAATGCGTCATGAAAGATTTCTTATATCCTTTAATTACGGATATCAGATTTTACGGGATAAAATCTGATTTTAACTTATAAAAAATATCTTTTGAAAATATTTATCTATTAAAATAAATCAATTAATTATTGTTAAACAATTAATTGGGCTTTTCAAAGAATTGGGCTTAAAATACAATTAATTATCATGAATAATTAATTGGGCTTTAAAATAGGACTTTAACACTTTTCGAAATGGGTTTGAAATGGGTCGGACCAATTAAGACTCGGTATGTTTCATCATCGGATCCTTAAATGGGGAGACACGATTATGTGTCTAAAGCGCCTTATCATCCCCCCTTGCTAGCTTCTTCCATGTTCTTGCAGTGCTACGAGAACCCACTACCTCCATGCCAAGTACACCCGAGTTTGGCACATCCACTACCCCATCATGCTCTATAGCCACTGCTTCCCCCATCTCCCCCAAAACACTCGGATCACCGTTTTGTAACTCCCCTATCTCCTATGACCCTCCCTGCTCTTCGCCAGCCTTCTCGATAAGATGGTTCTTATTCACCCCTCTCTTCTCCACCTCCCTACGCACCCCTATGCTATACACTTCTCCCCCCTTCTCCTTCACCCTCTTTTGTCACAAATAAATCCCTCCTGTGTTCTTTAATCGTTGCCACTTCCTGAGTCAACTTCTGCCTCCCCTTGCGAGGAGACGACTTAAGCCACAATCCCCATCCCATACTCACATCTTGTTCCTCCACTCCCACCTTCGAGCAATCTTTCTCACTATTCCCCATTACTCCACAAAGAAAGCAAAAAAAAAAAAAACAGGAGTCTTTCGTATTGTAATGAAACCCTAATGTCCTACCATCCTTCCCTCTTATGCGTTGAGTTTTATGAATTGGTTTCGAAATATTCAGCAAAATTTTAATCCAACGATAGGATTCCAACCTCAATGCATCCTTCTCCATGTCATGGATATCCCCATTGGAGAACAAAGTGCCCTCACATCATCATCTGCTCTACAGTTGAAAGGTAAATTCTTTACCCTAACCCAGTACGGAGAATGTGTCAGTGGCACTTTCGAGGGCTGTTCATTGCCCGACACTTCATTGAGAACCAGTAATTTTTGCTCGAAACACTAATGCCTACCATCTAAAACTCGTGCTTTATCTTTCCAATGAAAAAATTGCACTACAAACAGATTCACGCCAATTACCTTAATCACAACCTTCTGCGGTAAACCCCAGGACCACAACATGGTTCATTTGAAGGCTTCGATGTTATATGGTATGTTAGTCAATAATTTACCCACGATCATGAGAGAAACCCTATTATTGGTTTCCTTTAATTTCGTGCCAGATAAATCCACCACACCGCAATCATCATCGTCCAGATTAAGATTTCGTCAACATGACGCAAGATCATCAGCCATAATAGCCGAAGATCGACCTCAAGAAGAGGGAGAATATGGCTTGCTCTAGTAGGGAGAGCATTCATGTCTTTCAAGGGAGATATTCCAAAAAATAAGATAAGGTGCAACTTTGGTAACATGTTAAAGCGATTAGTATTAGTATAGGAATTATAATCGTTTTTAATAGTTAAAGCGGGTTAGTATCATGCTAGGAACTTGGGTAGGAAAGTGTGTTCATAGGTGTTGTTTTCTTGCCAGGTTCATGAGACTCTTGTTTGGTTATCATAACTTTAATCATTACTTTGTTTATTTTGCTATGCTTATATTGTATGAGTATAGTTTATATTTCCATGATTATCATGAATATTGAGTTTGTATAACCTTGATTCAAATTGCAAAGCATGTTATACGAGAAGTTTAAAGCTTGTTAAAAGTAGATTATTGATGAGTAGTGATGCGTTGGAGCTTGATGTTGCTGCGGGGTTGTTGTTCTTTTTTTTTTCTTAGGTTGATGTTCGGTCTTCTTTTGCTACTGGGCTGCTGTTTAGTCTTTTGCGTTTTACTATTGTGTTGGTTGGTTGTTGTCGGTGTTGGCGTACAACCTACTGGGTTGTAGTTTGTGTTTTAGGCAAATTTCACACAAAGGCTAATTTACTTGGAGAGGGGGTTGACAATTAACTTGCAATATGAAATAAATTACGTAAAATAAAGTGCGAGATATTCTAAAGGACACGAAGCAAGTTTTTATGTGGAAACCCTTAAAAAAGAGGGAAAATCCACGGAAGATTGGTATCCTGCCAATTCACTAAGTATGCTTGAGTTTGCGTGTGAGTACAAGAGAGTTGCTTTAGCTAGTAAGTGAATAGTAGAGGAGGTGAGTATGAAATGATTTTACAAAGTGATCTATTGAACTGTATTTATACTAAAACAATATTAACGTTGCCCCTTTGTAGTCGTTTTCTCCTTGAATTGCTACTGGCCAAGATCCTATTTTGTTGGGAATGAGAGATATCTCCAACAAAACAGTTGCAATCTTGTTCCACCTTCTCCTCAAGCCGGTGCACTTCCTCCTAACTTATAGGGAGTCTTCAACTTCTTTGCCAAATCAGCGATCCCTACTTCTTTTGCTCAAGCAATAACATAGTGCCACCTGGACCATAAACTAACACAAAAACTTCGAGTAACTTGCTGCCATGTAAGACGAAAACAGACCCCTAACAATAGCCCCTAATTTTCCTTTTGGGCGGTAATCTAAAGAAGGGAAATAAAATTTTAAATTTGTTATATGCCTTGTAAAACGCGCCCAATTATGGCAGTTTCTTTTGTATGCCCTGATTAGACATCTAACCTCCCACTTCTTCTATAAATGTAGTTCCTCGGGCGATGATAAGCTTCTTCACCTTTCTTCTTTGTTCGCTCAAGTTCTCTTTTCTCAGGTAATCTTTCCGTCTTACTGGTTTTTCCTTTTCCTTTGAATCTCTTTACTTTTTTCATCAATTCTCACATAAGTTGCTTTCGTTTTTTTTTTCTACTTCTTCTGTCCCAACATGACTAGAGCAAACCCTAGATTTTCCTCTAGAAATAGCTCTTCCCCTCAGGGAGCAAACGTAATTTGTCCCTTGGAAATTTTAGAAGATAAGAATGTCTACCCTAGCGTATTATCTGTAGCATACTTGCAAGCAATTAGGAGGAATTATGGGTTCCCTAAGGATGATGTGATTAGGTTGCCTCTAGAACATGAAAGAATGGATTGGGTTTGCCCAGGTTGGCTGGTTTTTTACGACTACCCTTTTGCAAAATTGGGGTAAAATTTTCCTTTTTTCTCCCTTTATTCGCCAATTTTTTGCTGGGAGAGATATGACGCCTTGTCAAATCCTGCCAGGGGCATGGAGAATTTAGACGAGTGTGAATGTTTTAAGTAAAAATCTGAATATAGATTTCACAATAAATGACTTAGCTTTCACCTACCAAATTAAACATTTTGGGAAAGGGCGTTTTACCCTAGGCACCAATGAAGGTCGTGATGGCTTGGTTGAGAAAGTCGACAGAGGCCGTGACAGGGGCTGGGCTGCAAGATACTTCTTTGTGAGGGCAAATTCCGTGGGTGATTTTGGAGGTTTCTTCAAGGACACTTGGAGATCTGAAGGTATCTTGTTAGCCATTTTTGCACTTTGCATTCTATATTTTGACAATTTGCTTACATCTTCTGCTTGACAGGTGTTTCTTTGAACTATTCCGGTCGCGAATAATCAGCAAGCTTTACAGACTTGATCTTGGCACTTAATCCAAAAGATAGGACCTTCCCCATCATTCCTACACACTCTGGTGCTAACTTGCTTGCTCAAGCAAATTCGTCGAACTCGCCAAGGAGGAGAAGTACAAGAACTCGCTTAAATTCCCAGAAGACTGGTGTCTTCTGGTATGCATCTTACTCGAGTCTTATGATATTCTGGCATCTTAACATGACAAACTTACTTATAAGTTGCTTACCATATTTTCCAGAAACTACCGCATCTCAGTGCTCTATGCAACTTTGCAGCCAAGGACTGATCAATGGAATCCGCAACAGGGGTGGAGTTTACTCCTACTGCTGCCTCAATTCGCCCTCCTGCTCCTCAATTCTCTCGCCCTGCAATGCCAACTTCTGCAACTCATGCGTCTTCCTTGGTTGGGCAAAAGAGGAAGAGTATTGAAATTGAAGTCCCAGAAGACTTTTGCTCCATTTCTACTGATGCAACTCCAGACTTGTCACGAGACCATGACTCCCTCCGCCGTTGCTTAAGAATGTGTCAGCCTATCTGTTCAGGTAATTTCTACCTCTTTTACTTTTATCTTTTGTTGCTTAACCTACCTTGCTTCCTGCTTAACTTCTTGCAAACTTTCTTTTTACCCAGTGCATGCAAACCTTCCTTTCTACTCACCAAATTCTAACTGAAATTGCTGACAAAAATGCCACTCTTATCCGGGAGAGGGACATAGCTGAGGAGAGGTCAAGGTACCTAGCAGGGAAATTCAAAGCAGAGCAGCAAGAGGTGCAGTGCCTGAAGGACCAGTTGGAGGAAGCTGCAAAAGTTGCCGCAAAGAAGCATAATGAACCTAAACGCTCAAGGGCTTTAATCTTGGCTGGCAAAGATCGAGACATGAAGGAGTATATTTCCAGCAAGCATATGTCTTGGAACCCAGTAGGCGATAGGTTGGACTATGAGGAGGCTACTAAGGGTAACGTTGCCCAAATTGCTGCCCAAGTTGCTGTTGAAGTTGCTGATGATGCGTCCACCCAAATTGCTGTCCCTATTGATGTGGATGCTGACAAGACTACTGAAGATGCTCCCTGATCTTGCTATATTAATTAATTTTAAAATAATTTAAAACATGTGTGCTTTTACTCGCTCAAGGAAGCAAGGTTAGGATAAGACTTGGTGTGTTTTTGCGTCTGCTCATGGGAGCAGGTTTTATATTCGTTTTTGTGTTGATTCTACTAGAAGCATATTCTCTTAGGAAAAGCTTTTAGTATGACAGACTCTGCTTCTCCTTTTGTTGGGAAGCAACTTAATAACAATTTGTGGTTTGTTTTGTCTAATTGGTTTTGCTCATAGTTGTTTTTACAACTTCGCTTGATTTTGTTTGCTACCCTGTTTCTAATAACAGGTTGTATGTATTTTGTCTCATGCATGCATGTTGTAGCAAACTAAAACGTCGACACGTTTTGAAGTTGCCTTTTGTATTAATTTGTTTTGCAACTGTGGTGTTATTGCCTATCAAAGAATTGGCATAACTCACTTTGATGGAAATAGAATGATTGTGTTTGCTACATATCGAAAGATCATACAACTTGAAATGTCGTTAAGGTTTTGGCGTAATTAGAAATGGAGAATATAAACTTTCTTACAATACATCTTTATTTGTAAATGACATGTCGTTTTAACAAACTATAACTCCTTGCGACTTCTGCATTTTGCTCCTAAGTCACCAGCTACCAAACCACTTCTTGTTGGATTTGCTTCGCATGTGGTCCTTGTCTTTTTGAACACTTTGGATTTGGTGGAGTTTGGTTGAAGTTGCCTACGAAGTTGCTTTCGACGTTTTAGCCCCTTGCAAAACAACATGTCAGACATAGGCCGTTGGCATCTCGCAAACGGTCCTCCGATGCTTAAGTCAGTATGTGCTCTTGGAAATAAAGCGAAAAATAAACGTAACAAAGGATTTTGTTACATGTTACCTAAGCTGTAAGTCTGGATGAAGTTTGCTAGAATTGCTCACAAAGTTGCATTTTGGCTGTTTGCAGCCCCTTGTGAAGCGATTTGGCAAACCTAGACCGTTGGCATTTCGCCAACGGCCCTCTGATGCTTAAGTCAGTAAATGCTTGAGGAGGAAAAAATAAGAAGTAAAAAGTAAATGTAAATTGACAACTGGAGTTTAGAAGTGATACTGTTTTAGATGAGTTGCGTTCCAACTGCGTGGGATTTGCACACCGTTTCTGCTGACTAACATGTATGCTATGTTGCCTATTACCTTTCCAATCTAGTATGGTCCTTCCCAATTTGCAGCCAACCTGCCTACCTTATGATCTTTAGCGTTTTGGAATATCTTTCGGAGGACCCAATCTCCAACTTTGAATTGCTTGACTTTGATGTTTTTGTTGTAGCTTCTTGCAACTGTTTGTTGTCCTCATAACTTTGGCTATATTTTTAATTTCATTAATGGTGTCCAAATCAATGGACAACTCTATATCGTTCCTATCTTCTATCATTAGTCCATATCTTTAAGTTGGCATGTATATTTCTGCCGGGATAACTGCTTCACAACCAAAAACTAAAGAATAAGGAGTTTGGTTAGTTGCATTTTTAGGAGTTGTTCTGTCAGCCCAAAGTATCATAGGCAACTCATCAGCCCATCTTCCTCCGACTTCTTCAATGCGCTTCTTGATGTTATTGACGACGATTTTGTTGCTAGATTCTGCTTGCCCATTGGTTTGCGGGTATCTTGGCGTAGATGTGCCAAGTCTGATTTTCCATTTTTGGCAGAATTTACGCGTTTTGCCACTTATGAATTGCGAGTCATTGTCGCAAATGATTTCTGAGGGGATACCAAACCTGCATAGTATGCTGCGTTTAATAAAAGATATTATCTCTGAGTCGGTGACTTACCTGTACGCTTCTGCTTCGTTCCATTTTGAGAAATAATCAGTCATTGCTAACATAAATACTAGTTGTCCTGGAGCTTGCGGGAGTTCGCTAACGATATCCATTCCCCACTTCATGAGTGGCCAATGTGCTAAAAACGGGTGAAGTTGCTCAGCATGTTGATGTGAAACTGCAGCGTGTCTTTGGCAAGCGTCACATTTGCGGGCGTATTCCATGGCATCTTTCCTCATAGTGGGCCAAAAGTAACCCATCCTAAGTGCTTTGTTGGGTAGGCTCCTGCCTCCGGAATGGTTACCGCATTCGCCATCACGCAACTCATGCAAGACGGTGGGTACATCGATTTTCTTGAGGCATCTTAGGTAAGGACCTGCAACTGACTTACGAAACCGTATGTTATCAATTAAGATGAAGTGGGATGCTTCTACCTTAAAAGTCCGTGTGTCTCCAAGTTGCTTAGGTAGGATACCTTCTTTTAACCATTGGATGTACTCTTCCATCCAGTCTGCTTCATTGGGGGCAACTTCAGTACTAGTTTTATTCACCTGATGGCGATCTGTTGTAGGTTGCATGATATGCATAATAGGTATGTTGCTTAGGTTCAGTGCTGCTGAGACTGAACCTAGGTTGGCTAAGGCATCCGCTTCTACATTTTGCTCTCTGGGAATTTGCTTTATGGTGAACTCGTCAAAAACTTGCTAGCAACATCTTTGACTATGTCTAGGTATTCGCTATCTTCTGATCTTTTGCTGCATAAGATCCATTAAATTGATTAACAATTAGCAAGGAGTCGGAACTTACCTCGATGCGTTTGACTTTGAGTTCTGCCGCGACATTTAAGGCGATAATCAAGGCCCTGCATTCTGCCTCGTTGTTAGTTGCTTTGAATTCGCTATGTATAGCTTGGGCTATTATGTCCCCTTATGTCGATTTTAGTACAAATCCAAGTCCTGCTCCGTTTGCGTTTGATGCTCCATCAGTGCATAATGTCCACTTAGGACTGGCTGTCTGCTCTAGCAACTGTAGCAACTCTTCATTAGCCTCGGTTGCGATTTGGGTGAAATCGCCCACAAAGTCTCGCTAAGGCCTGCGACTTGATGGTCGTTCTTGGTTCATACATGATTTCGTATCCACTTAGGTGCGCTAGCCACTTGGCCATTCTGCCTGACACTTCTGGTCTATTCATTACGGATCTTATAGGTAATCAATTTTTACGCAAATAGGATGACATTCAAAATAAGGATGCAACTTAGCATAAGCCATAACTAAAGCAAGTATGAGTTTTTCTAATGAAGTGTACCTCGTTTCAGCATCTGCTAGAGTTTTACTTACATAATATATTGGGGATTGGACTCCATCTTCTTCTCTTACTAAAACATCACTTACAGTTGCGTGTGTTACAACTAGGTAATGTTCCAGCGCTTCTTTGTCCTTTGGCTTCGCCAAGAAAGGTGGGGTCATCATGTAGGTCTTCAAATTCTGGAATGCCACTTCATGTTTACTCGTCCATTCAAAGGATTTGTTCTTCCTTAACACATCATAAAATAGTTTGCACCTTTCCGACGATTTGGATTTGAATCTGCTTAGCGCCACAACTCGTCTAGTCAACCTTTGCACATCTTTGACGCATCTGGGGGATTGCAAATTGACATTGCCTTAATTTGCTATGGACTTGCTTAATTCCTCACTGAGTTACAACGTATGCAAGGAACTTGCCAGATGCAACACCAAAGGAACTTTTGGTTGGATTCTACTTCATTTGGTAGCACCTAAGGATTTTAAATGCTTCTTCAAGATGCTTGATATGGGCGCCGACTTTTTTGGATTTGACCAGCATGTCATCAATGTACACCCCCATGGTGTCCCCAATCTGCTTTTCGAACATGTTGTTTACTAACCTTTGGTAAGTTGCGCCTGCTTTCTTCAAGCCAAAGGGTTTCACTTTGTAGCAATAAATTCATTGTTCTGTTATGAATGATGTTTTCTCTTGATCTACAGGGTGCATGAGGATTTGTTTGTATCCGCTAAAGGCATCCATGAATGTTTGCAACTCGTGACCTGCGGTGGCATCTACCATGGCGTCGATATGAGGCAGCGGAAATGGGTTTTTTGGGCAAGCTTTGTTGAGGTCTGTAAAGTCAATGCTAAACTCGACATTTCCCCTTCTTCTTTGGCACCACCACTACGTTCGTAAGCTAATCTGGAAACTTTGCTTCTCGGATCTTGCCAGTTTCCAGGAGGTTTTGCACTTCTTCGTTGATAACTTGGTTGTGCTCAGGCGCAAATTTCCTGTGTTTTTGCTTAACAGGCACGTGGTTAGGATTAACTTTAAGCTTGTGAGTTATTACCTTAGGGTCAATGCCAACCATGTCTTCATGCGACCAGGCGAAACAGTCTGTGTTTTTTCTTTAGGAACTCAATTAGGCTTTCTCGCAATTCGCCTTGCATATCTGCCCCAATCCGGACAGTTTGCTTAGGTTTTCACGGCGAGGATGATTTCATCTATTGGTTATGCTTCAGGTTTTGCATACTCCTCGACGATCCACCGTTGCTGGAGTTGCTATACTGCCATCTTGCTTGTTGCGGAAGGCTTCAGGGCTGTCTTGCAGCATTCCTTTGCCAACTTTTGATCTCCATTTATCTTTTACACTCCCCGTCTGGTAGAAAACTTGATGGTTTGATGATAAGTGGATGGCACCACCTTCATGTCATGAATCCAAGGCATACCAACAATGACGTTGTAAGAAGATAAACAATCAATGACCAAGAAATTTACCTGGATGTTGACGCCGTGCGCATATGCGGGAAAAGTGATTTCGCCAAGTGTGTTTTTTTCTTCGCCACTGAATCCCACAAGTACTGTGGAATTTTTTGGTGATGTCCCCTTCGCTTAGCCCCATGTCTTTGAGGGCATCCAACATGAGGATATTTGCTGAACTGTCGTTGTCAATGAGCACTCTTCTTAGTAGGCAATTCCCAATTGTGAGAGAGATCACTAGCCCATCATGGTGCAGATCTGCTAAATCGGCGACATCTTCTTCATCAAAGGAGATAAGCATGCAATCTGATTTTGCTCTTCTGTTCATGGCCACTGGCTTCTCCATGGCGCTTTCTTTTGCGTGGCGCTTTGCGGCTAAGTATGTTAAGCCACACACATCAGATCCTCCGGATATAAGATTGATAATTCTGGTCGGTTGCGGTTGAGCTGGCGACCTTTCTAATGTTGTCGCCTTGCGCTGAATAGTTGCTTTTGCCTTGTCAACCATGAGGTCCTTCAAGAATCCTTCCCTTAGCAAATGGAAAACTTCTCTTCTTAATGCAATACATTCATCTGTTGTATGCCCGATGTTTGGGAGAAAATCGCACCATCTTGATGAATCTTTCTTGTCCGACGGCTTGTCTGATTTTTTAGGCCATCTGACGGCGTCACCTAACTTGCCAAGGTTGCTCACCAATCCTGCGGGACTGACACTGAAGTTGTATCTCTGATTGTTGGAGGGTGGTTTGAGTTCACCACATCGACATGTTGCGCAACATATTTGTAATAAGGCTTGTATCGGTTGTCATGCCTCTTGATTCTGGTGTCGACATCTTCCTCGAATCTAATTTGCGCGAGGGCCTTGGCTTGTGCATCTTCAAAGGTTAGACAGGGGTATTTTGTCAGCTCATTGTACAGTTCTGATTCTTCGAGCAAACCTCTTCGGAAAGCCTCTATAGCTGTAGGAGCATCACATCTTGGGATGGAGACTTTCTCACGGTTGAATCTGTTAAGGTAGTCTCTCAACGGTTTGCCATACCTCTGGACAACTCGGTATAAGTCGCTGGTTTGCTTTTCCAGGCGCTTGCTGCTGGTGAATTGAAGGTTGAACATGTCCACCAGACCTGCAATAGTTAGAATTGCACCATTAGGTAGATTAATGAACCATTGATGAGCAGGACTTGAGAAAGTTGACCCGAAACCCTTGCACATGCAAGCTTAGCGCATCTCGCGCAGGACTGGGATGGTGATCATTCTCTGCTTATACTACGCGACTTGCTCGCTATCATAGAGTTTCATGGCTGGGATGGTGAAACGCTTTGGGATCTCGACCAAGGCAATGGCATCCGTAAATGGCGAGTCGGCATAGCTGGCCAAGGCTGCTTTCTCCACGGGTCTTGGCACCCGAGGGATTTTGAGGATCATATCTTCAACTTGCCTGAGACGCTCACACAGCGGATATGCGGTTGTAATTGCAGGCATGACATTTTGCGCATTCTGCCCAGGTGGGTTGCTTATCCCATTGGATGGTTGTTGCGGACGATCAACTCCTGCTTTGGGCGCGGGCCCAATGGGGATCGGTTGATCTTGAGGGTTGCCATCTATCGCATCTTCATTGAAGGGGGAAATCCATCCAAAAGCAGTTTGGCGGTTCAGAGAAGGATGCTCATCAGCGGCGGCGGCTGGCATTTCGTTGTGGACTTGTTCTGCTCTGACATCTTTGCCATTCTCATGGACTGGATCTTCTATGTCAAGTTGCTTGGCTATGCTGCCAACATCATTTTAGTGTTGCCTTCGGGAATTGGTTGCGAATTATTGCATAGGACAACATTTGGTTGCGAAGTTCGTCAGTTTTTCTTTCAAAATTGACACCTTTGGCGGCAATTTCTTCCTTGGAGGGAACTCTTCATTTCGTTGATGGCTCCCATGATTTGTGCCATGGCTTCTTGTCGTGGCACTTCGGAAGGAGTGATGGGAGTTGTGGGGGATCCAAATTCGTTGATTTTGGCCATGTTTCGTGGCAAGTTGCTTAAGAATGATAAGGTTGCTTTTTAATTATCAGCCCCACTGTGGGCGCCAAATTATTTTAGGCAAATTTCACAAAAAGGCTAATTTGCTTGGAGAGGGGGTTGACAATTAACTTGCGATATGAAATAAATTGCGTAAAATAAAGTGCGAAATATTATGAAGGACACGAAGCAAGTTTTTATGTGGAAACCCTTAGAAAAGAGGGAAAAACCACTGGAGGATTGGTATCTTGCCAATTCACTAAGTATGCTTGAGTTTGCTTGTGAGTTAAGGAGGTGAGTATGAGATGATTTGACAAAGTGAGCTATTGAACTCTATTTATACTAAAATAATATTAACGTTGCCCCTTTGTAGCCATTTTCTCCTTCAATTGCTATTGGCCCATATCCTATTTTTTTGGGAATGAGAGATATCTCCAACAACAGTTGCAATCTTGTTCCACCTTCTCCTCAAGCTGGTGCACTTCCTCCTAACTTATAGGGAGTCTTCAACTTCTTTGCCAAATCAGCTATTCATAATTATTTTGCTCAAGCAATAACATAGTGCCACCTGGACCATAAAATAACACAAAAACTTCGAGTAACTTGCTGCCATGTAAGACGAAAACTGACCCCTAACAGTTTGTAAGTTCAACTTTGTATGTTAGAAGTTCATAATCTTATAATGTTGTTGTTAGTTTTTATTTCTTTCTTATTTTATCCAAAATTATAATGTGGAAGGTTTTTTTGTGGGTTTTACGTAGACCATGTTTAGTTTGGGCTCAGTTTCTTCTTGTAGGGATTTTATATTCTTTTCTACAGTATAGCTAGTTTATATTAGTATGTAATTTGAGTAATTTTTATGGCTTTATTTTTTTATTATCATTATTAACCTTCAAGTAATAACTTTGTTTAATATATATGGTTATTGTTCATTTTAGCTTGATTGTTGATTTATTAGTTAGGTTTATGGCACATTTTTGATTTGTTTTGTGTGGTTAAAATGTGGCATTGTATTTTAGTCGAATTATGAATTTGTTTTTGGGAATGATTTTATGAACCATGGATAGTTAAGTGCATTCTTTAATTTGATCTTAAAAAGAGTTTTTTAAAAGCTACTTAATACTTACATTTTATGAACTCAGGGTTCATATTATTATTTTTAATAAGATTGTGAAGTTGCTTTAAAGTGGGATTCATGGGTTAAAACCCTAAATTCTTGTAGTTTTATGTAACTGGAATTGGTGGGTTGAGTCCCTAAAATTTGTGCAGTTTGGAATTGATGGGTTAGGGCCCTAGATTCTTGCAGTTTGATGTAAGACCTTAAATGGTATTCTGCAGATGTTGAAATTATATTATTTGTTATTTATTTTTGTTTTGAGGATGATGACTAGTGAGGTGGCATGGTCTCCTAGGAATGAACAGACACTATCTACTGAGCAGGGTACATAGTTTATACTTACGTACAAAGCAGGGTATGTAGGTCTGTCTTGGTTATTAGTTGTCGTCTGAGAGGTCGAGAAGTACTAAGTAGGGTACTATCTCGCATTAGGGTATGTAGGTCTGTCTTGGTTATTAGTTGTCATCTGAGAGGTCGAGAAGTACTAAGCAGGGTACTATTTCGCATTAGGGTATGACCATACTTGACATAGGCGAGCAGGGTCCCAAATAGGAACAATGGGTTGTGATACACTTACGTTCAGTTCCTCCAGAAACGTATTATGAAGATTATTGTGGAGACGTTATCATTATCATTTATATCGTTCATATTATTATTTTATTTTGATTTGAAGGTTTATGATGTTGATCTTTGGTTCATATGTATATTTATTTGTCTATTTATTCTGTTAACTTTACCCTTTTTGTAGTCAGCATGTTGTATTGTCTTAGTTGTATTTGTTTATCTATTTGATTATCTAAAGTGTATTTTTGAGATGTTGTGTATGACTTGATTATTAAAACTCTTATAACTCTTACATGGATCTTAATTGGGCTGGGAGATGTTAGTTATTCCCCACTTATTATGGATGTTTGTTTATATATTTTTCTAGGTAATTATTTCGTGTTATGGGTATTGAGAGAAAGACTATTTAGGATTTTTGAGACATTTTATTTTATTTATATTTACTACATTGGGTTTATGAGGTTGTTTTGTCTCTTTATGGATATTTTGAATTATCTTAATTGGATTTTATTTTAATTTACTTTAATTTAACCTTTGTTCAGAATGACATTTCCGTCAGGCGACAGTTCCACTATCGCCATTTCTTTAATAAAATGTGTTATTTTGATTATATTATGTTTATAAAAGGACAAGGTGTTACATTAGTGGCCTAGAAAAAGATGGATTAGGGGTTTTTTTTTGTGATAAGAATGGGTTAGTATTTAGTAGTTTATAAAGAAAGGAATTAGCTAGGAGTAGTTTAGAAGCGGGATTTTCAAATTCTAAATAGGAATCATACAGATCGTCATTTTTTGTAGTACTTGACTGCTTCGTATTCTTAATTCTTATTAAATTTAGTAATTATTTTTCTTTTTTGGTGGTAAAAACCAACAAAATAGTTAACTAATACAAGCATTTTATAATGTCTCACTTACATAACGGTTATGATAGAAAATTATTCTATATAATACTAAAAAAAACACTTTACATTCTTAAGCGTTCTCTATCTAGCGTTTTGTATTCCCACTTTTATGGCAGTGCACAGAAAAATATGATAAAAATAATAAAACACATGTAAGGCAAGTCTGGGTTCGCAAGACCAGATTGCCATCTGGTTAAACTACTAATAATTTTTTTCAGAAATGAACCAGTGGTTAAGAACAAGGGATCCATGCAAGTATGAGTTCCTATTACTAGATTGCTAACTGGCATGCCTACAAGAAATAACCTGCTGTGATGAACAAGGGACCAAGCAAGTATGGGTTCCTAAGCTGAAACATCGATTGCTTATTGCAGGCTATAATGAAAGGAAGAAATTTTTGGTATTTGCATAGTGGTTGCTCAAGATATATATCTGGGGATAAAAGTCAGTTTCTTTCACTTGCAGCCTTTGAAGGAGGGAGTGTGACTTTTGGAGATAACAGTAAAGGACTCATCAAAGGAATAGGTAAGGTTGGTAAATTACTCTCTCAAGCAATTGATAATGTTTACTATGTTGAAGGTTTAAAGCATACTCTTTTGAGCATTTCACAACTGTGTGATAAAGGAAACCAGGTTGAATTCAAAGAAAATATTTGTCTCATAGTAAACACTGAGACAAGGGAACTGATATGTCACCGAACCAGACACAATAATGTTTATATAACATATTTGAGTGAAATTCTCAAATATAATGCAACTTGTCTTAGCGTTGTTGAGGATGTTTAGGGACTTTGGCATAAGAGGCTTGGTCATGTAAGTTTATCATTGTCAAATAAATTGAGGTCTCAAGACTTGGTCATTGGCTTGCCAAATATCAAGTTTGTAGCAGACCAAATCTGTGATGGATGTGTTAATTGTAAGCATGTTAGGTCCTCTTTTAAGCCAAAGAATGTGGTAAGTACTTCCAGATGGATTTATGTGGTCCTATGCGTGTACAAAGCAGAAGTGCGTGGTTATCATTATGTATTTGTTGTGGCTGATGAAAATTCTCGTTTTACTTGGACTATTTTTCTAAAGTTTAAGAATGAAACTTTTGATGAATTTGAAGCTTTGGTGAAACAGGTCCAAAACAAGATTAATCTGTAACTAGCAGCAATACGATATGGTCATGGTAATGAACTTGAAAATACTAGTTTTAGTGAGTATTACAGGGAGCATGGTGTGTTTCACAACTTTTCATCCCCTAGAACTCCATAACATAATGGAGTTGTAGAAAGAAATGGCAGAACATTGGAAGAAACAACAAAGACAATGATATTGGAGAGTGGTATGCCAAGAAATTTCTAGGTTGAAGCTATGAGCACTACTTGTTATATATTCAACAGAGTCATGCTGAGACCACTGCTGAAGAAGACACCTTATGAGCTTCTTCATGGAAGGAAACCTAACATTATTCATTTGAAAATCTTTGATTGCAAATGTTTATGTGCACAATAATGGGAAGGATAATCTTGATAAATTTAACCCTAGATGTGATGAGGTAGTGCTTATTGGGTACTCTACTCACAACAAAGCATATAAAATCTTCAACAAGAGGACTTTGTGTGTTGAAGAGAGTATCCATGTATTCTTTGATGAAACTAACATGTTTGACATGAATGTGCAGGTTGATGATGATGATGAATTTGAGATTGGTATGATGAATTTCACTGGAGCTGATGGTGAGAGACCAGAGGGGGAAACTAGATCCGAACAAATTCTCCCTCTCTAGATGAAACTCAACCTGGACAAGGAATTGAGAATGAAATTTAAGGAAGTAATGTATCCCATAATAACTTTCCTACTGAAGAACAAGCAAATGATGTCACATTAGAGGAAGTTATTCAAACAGTTTCCCAATAATGAGTCCATCAACTCAGGGGACCGGTACAAAGAGTGGTTCGAATGAGGAGGAAGAGTTAACACAGAATAAGTTTGACTTCAACAAATCCTTCAAGTATAAATCTTCAAACCCCAAAAACTTAATCATTAGTGATATTTCATAGGGTGTTCAAACATGGAAATCGTTGCAAAAACTTTTGTGCTTTTGACTCTTTCTTATCTGATATTGAACCAATTAACTATAAAGTTGCTTTGACTCAGCCTGATTAGATTCTTGCTATGCAGGATGAATTGAAACAGTTTGAAAGGAATCAAGTTTGGCACCTTGAACCAAGAACCAAGAACCAAGGATAAATCAGTCATAGGAACTAAATGGGTTTTCAAAAATAAATTGGATAACTCAAGCATTTCAGTCAGAAATAAAGCTAGGCTAGTGGTTCAAGGATTTAATCATGAAGAAGGAATTGATGATGAGGAAACCTTTGCACCAATAGCTAAGCTTGAAGCAATCTGAATTTTGATTGCTTTTGCTGCTCATTATAATATGAAGCTTTTTCAAATGGATGATAAGACGACCTTTCTTAATAGATATATGAAGGAGAATGTGTATGTTGAGCAGCCTCTTGGTTTTGCGAACATTGGATTTCCAAATCATGTTTTCAAATTGGACAAAGCTCTCTATGGCTTAAAACAAGCACCCAGACGCCGGTACGAGAGACTCTCTAGTTCAGTTGATAAAACTTTGTTCTTGAAAACTAAGGGAGCAGATTTGCTAGTGGTCCAAGTGTATGTTGATAATATATTGTTTGGTGTTACTAACTCTGCTTTGTGTGATGAGTTTGCAGATCCTATGAAGAGTGAATTTGAGATAAGTATGATGGGATAAATTAGTTTCTTCTTACGTTTGTAAATCAAAGAAGGGGATGATGGAATTATGATCCATCAGCAGAAGTATCTCAAGGAATTGATCAAGAAGTATGGTCTACACGACAGCAAATCCTATGACACACCTATTCCTACTTCAGCCAAGCTAAGTCTAAATGAGAAAGGAAAGGATGTGGAGGGCAAACTATTCAGGGGAATGATTGACACATTGCTCTAGCTGACAGCTAACAGACCAGATATAGTGTTCTCTGTAGGGTTGTGTGCTAGATTTTAAAGCAGCCCTAAAGAGTCACATCTCATGGATGTCAAGGGGATCTTCAGATATCTTAATGGCGCTAATAACTTGTGCCTATGGTATCCAAAAGGTGAGAGTATTAATTGGTTATACTGATGCTACCTTTGTAGGTTTTATTGTGGGCAGGAAGAGCACATCTGGTATGGCTCATTTCTTAGGCCCTTGTTTGATTTTGTTGGGGTCTAAGAAACAAAATTCTGGTGCTCTGTCCACAGTTGAGTCTGAGTATATTGTTGCTACACTATGTTGTGCACAATTATTATGGATAAAAATTCAGATGAAGGATTTTGCGATTGAGTTTGGTAGTGTTCCTATTCTTTGTGATAATACAAGTGCCATTAACATTTTCAAAAATCTTGTTTAGCATTCAAAGGCCGAGCATATTGAGATAAGGCATTACTTTCTTAGAGACAATGTGGAAAAAGGTAATGTCGAATTGGAGTTTTACTGATCAGAAGATCAATTGCTGACATTTTCAAAAAACCCTTGTCTAGGGAAGTGTTTGTCAAGCTTCGTACTCTCTTAGGGTAGGTCAATAATAGATAAGTAATTGTCTAGTCTTCATATTTCCCTTTTGGTTAAATGATTGATCCTGTATAGTGCATATAGTTGTGTGATTATTTGGCATTACAAACCTTCTTGTTAAGAACTCACAAAGTTCTTATTAGATGATGTTCAGATTGTTAATTCTCTAAGTTGCCAAGTGTTGGTGTCCTAATTGATATTTTACTCAACCCAGTGACAGACCACCTCGAGATCATATCTTTGATGCGGTTACTTTTTGAAATTCAAAATTTTTTAAAATTTTATTTTTGGAAATTATCTAAAGAGTCGGCAGAATAATTATTTGACTTGACAGTTTCATTCATCATGGCAACTAAAGAAGGTGGTTCCTGACTTGCCTAAATGACGGTTATTAATTCCATAGGATTTTTTAACCACAATAATACAAACTTTGGCCCGTTCTCTCGCAATAATACAAACTTTTGATTATTTTTTAATAATACAAACTTTAGGCCAAAATTCCTCCAATAGGTCAAGTTGACTTGTAACCTGTAAAACAGGTAAAAAAAATTACAAAATGATATTTCTTCTTTCTTCCTCCTCCCCCAACCCCCCCACCCACCCGAACCACCTCGGCCCCTCCCCCCACCCCACAACCACCACCCCGAAACCATCCCACAACCACCACCCCCCCCCCACCCCACAACCACCACCCCCTCCCCCACCCCCCTCCCCCACCCCACAACCACCACCGAAACCAACCCACAACCACCCACCGAAACTAACCCACGGTCCCCACCACCGAAAACCGCCAAACCCAAAGAAACCCCCACCCCCACCTCATAGCCACCATCGAAACCAACCCACAACCACCCCCCGAAAGCAACCCGCGGACCCCACCCTCGAAAACCACAAAACTCGGCCACCCCCCTCCCCCACCCCACAACCACCACCGAAACCACCCCACAACCACCACCGAAGCCACCTCACCCCCGAAATATACAAAACCCAGCCACAACCACCATAAACCCCACCCACCAAATCCAATCAAAATATGTAAACAACTTCCACAGCCCTTCTTTACTTTCATTAAAGGATTAAACTTGCAAGCTCAATCAAGTGGGTCCAAAAACAACCCCCACCACTAAAATTAACCCAAAAAAAAGGAAAAATCAACAACCCATTTCTATTACTTCCACATAAACTCAAATGGGATGAAGAAAAACTGAAAAACTAAGGCAAAGATAAGGTCTTTAAGTGTAAAAATGGAAACCCAGAAAAGTTATCTTCAAAAATGAAGTGGGTTTTTCTCTGAACAGAAAAATGAGGAGAGAGAGTGAGAGAGAAGACGGGGCGTGGGGTTCTTGGCTCGAATTCGACGGGGGTTGGGGGGATTTCGACGGGGTTGGGGAAGGGTGGGATTCCGGGCTCGCGACGGGGCGTGGGGTTACGGGGCTCGCGACGGGGCGTGGGGTTCTGGGCTCGACGGGGGTGGGGGGGAGGACGAAGAGAGACAGAGAGGCTGAGGGAAAGGCCGAAGGCTGGGCATGGTGGGGTGGGGTGGGTGAAGGAGAAAGAAAAAAAAAGGTTTTTTTTTTTGTTTTTCAAATTTAAATAAAAATTAAAAAATCAACCAATAAGCAAGCGACACGTGTCTTAGGGAGTGCGATGTATGAATTTTACCAGCACCAACAAGTTAGGAATCGGTCATGACCTAGTGGAGGAATTTTGACATAAAGTTTGTATTATTAAAAAATAATCAAAAGTTTGTATTATTGCGAGAGAACGGGCCAAAGTTTGTATTATTCCAGTTAAAAAATCCAATTCCATATCTTCCATAATCTTTATTGCCTAAATTATAACCGTTGGAAGAACTAGTTATATATTTCTCTCAAAGATTTCTGATCACTTCATATCATTTCCATGCTAAAACACTCGGCATTTTCTCTCTCTTCATTCTGACTAAATCCCCTCTTTTACTCACACAAAATTCTCACTCTAACTCTCATATTCTTCATGTTCTTGCTAGTTTTTGACAGAGAAGAATTAAGTCTCATTGTCTCTCACTTGTTCTCAATCATGTCCAAAAGAAGAAGTACTCGCTTACAAAAGAAGTGGGTGATGAATCTCCTGTGATCAATTATCCATCTTTGAAGAAGAAGAAGAAAACAAATGAAATTGTTGACGGAGAAGTCGAGGCTCCACAGAAGAAAACCTCTGTTACAAAATCTCACAACCCACCACAAAAACTCCTTCACAAAAAAAGCCAAAAGAACCTACCCCATCTCCATAAAAATCACCTTCTCGCTCTTAAGAGAATAACGAACCTGTAATTGCTGCTGTTGGTTGTAATTGCTGCTACTCAGTTGTTCTGCTAGTTATTGCAGTTGAGCTCTAGCTATTACATTATTGTTTACTCTCTTGCTGGTGTTGGTTGTGGTTGCTGCTAGCTGCTGCCACTGTTATGGTCTCCTACTGCCCCTGTTCTTAAACTATGGTTGGTTAATGTAACTAAGGTTGCATATGTTTGATATAATTAGATACGAATAATATATCTTCTTATTAGCTTCAATTGCACCACGAATACTTTATTATTAGTTGACTATATCTTCATGATAATATAAAGAGCCTCTTTGGCTAATGAGGAATTTTTATCAAAATTTATTTGTTATGTCAGAGTAATGTGAGAAGAGACTCCTAACGGTTTATTAAATTTTAGAAAAGAATAAAAAAATACCTTTCATGCCGCCTTTTATTATAATAGGCGACTTCAAATGATCAATATATATATTGTTAGAAAATAATTCAGAATCTTTTTTGCCGCCTATAAACTTTAGAGGTGACTTGTAAAGGTTAATTAGTTCTTAAAAAATAAAAAATAAAATTTTTCGTGTCGCCTCTTAGTATATAGGCGACTCGATATAATTAAAAATTTGCTATAAATAATATAAAAAACATTTTAGTGTCACCTACAAACTTCAGAGGTGACTTGTAATGGTTCATTAATTAGTTTTTTTTATAAATATGTCTTACGTGTAGCCTCTTAGATAATAGGCGACTTCCATAATAGCAAACGTGTCGCTTCAAAGGGGCGACTCTAAAACTCCAAGCAGTTTTAGAGTCGGTAGCTTCAGAGTCACATCGTAGGCAACAGTAAAAACAATTTAAAGGTGACTCGCAAAGGTGTTTTCGTAGTAGTGGATGCGCTTTTAGGGGCAACATTAATTTAAATAATGCTCAAAAGAACATTTAGAGGGAAGCATTGATGCTAAAGAAAACATTTAGGTGCAATATGAATTTCATTAATACGGAAAATTACTTTTAGGGGCAACCTAGATTTCATTATTGCTAAAATGAAGTTTTAGAGACGACCATTAGTTCACTAATAATAAAAAGTACATCTAGGGGCAACCTAAATTTCATTGATGTTAAAAAAAAAGTTTTAGAGGCAACCATTATATCATTGATGCTAAAAACTACTTTTAGGGGCAACATAAATTTCCTGATGCTAAAAAAAAGTTTTATAGGCAATCATTATTTCGTTGATACTAAAAAGTACTTTTAGGGAAAGCATATATTTCCCTGATGCAAAAAAAAAAGTTTTAGAGACAACAATTATTTCATTGATGCTCAAAAGTACTTTTAGGGGCAGCCTAAGTTTAACTGATGCTAAAAAAAACTTTTAGAGGCAACCAGAATTAACTAATGCTAAAAAGCACTTTTAGAGGCTGCAAAAAATTGGTTGCTTCAAGATGTTGCCTCTATAGGCGAATTTTCTTGTAGTGCTACATAGGCTAACTCATGTCTTAGCTTCTTCTCTTGTAATTTCACAAAGTCTTCTAAAATTAAATGTATTAAATCCATAATTACACTTTCTAATTAGTTAAACTGTATAATTAAAATCAAACTTAAACTAGCTAATTAAACTAACTAATAATCACATTGATTAATTAAACCTAAAAATAAAACTAACTACTTAAACTACAATCAAAATAACTAAGAACAATCAACTTTAAAACATTTAATAATTATCCAACCTAATTTCACTAACAAATATTTCATAAACTACAATTAATTAAAAACTTTAAATGTTAAAATTTGAAATTTAACTAAAAGTTATGAACTTTACTAACTAACCTAGAATGAGGTGGATTAATGTGGTGGTGCAGCGACGACTGACGTAGCGGCGGTTAGAGGAGCGAGGCAAGTGGTGGTGCAGCAGAGGTGGAGCAACAACAAGTGGTGCAGCAACACGGGTGAAGGAGGCAAGTGGTGCAGCATCCCGCGGCACGAAACTTGTAAGCCCTAACATGCACGTAGCAGCCATTGAGTACCCCGCCGAAGGGAGAAGAATGGAAGTAAGTGGTGCCCTAATGTGCTTGAAAAATCAAATAGTGAAGTCCTAATGTGCTCGAGCAAGAAGGAAGGAGGAAAGAGGGAGACTAGAGTGAATTGAAAAATGTGGGCTAAATTAGTGAGATGGATAATTAATTGACCGATCTGGTCTGTTGAACCGAATTAGTTAACAAAAAATCGGATTAGTTTTTTGTAAATTAATGTGGTTCACCATGAACCGGATCAGTTAGTGCCCTACATTTCAAGTGACAAAAACCTGCTGCAACGAATCTGACTTTTGTGAGAACCGGATATGTTGTGTTGTGTCATTTGAGGTTTTTCCACTAGTGCACTCATCAAAAATTAAATTGAATTCTCCTAGTAAGGTCGCCAAATTATAGGCATATTTTTAATGCCTACGGGGCGTATTTGTAAAGGTTTTTAGTTTTAAAATATGTTTTCAAAAATAAGTCGCCAAGTCTTTAAAGGAAGACTCATAAACCTAATTGGATATTCGAAAAATCATAGGGATAACCTAGAGACTAATCCAATGTAGATTTCTTTGTCATAACTTCATAATTGGTCAATGAACTAAAGATAGAGTTTGGGAGGGTGATGATACGAATATGACCAGGAACCAAATTAGCTCATTGTTGGCCTCTACTTAATACAATTCTTGTCTATTTTTATGCAAATAAACAACCACGTAATGTGTTCATGCAGTCTAAAATTTAATCTACGTTGGTTCATTAAACACAAAAAACTAATTTTTATTAATGTGTTATTTATGCAATCAATATTACAGGGATCCCAAATCAATTATCCAAATTATCGTACATTTTTTTAGATTATGATTAGCGAAAATAAACATGTGAATGGTGATGAAAGCGTTAAACATATAAGCATTCATATGATGATATAATATAATGTAGAATTATAGAAAAAAGTTTAAAAGGTTCGAATATACAAATAAGCATGAGTTCATTGAGGATCTACATCATGAAAATTTGATTGTTAGTATTATAAGAAATAAATTAAAATTGACCTTAGGGAATTATATCTTTGTCGCCTGGGTCTTGATAACAATTCAGGAGGAGCAATCTTGAAGCTTTAATAAAGATTTATAATGTGTTTATAATAAGATTTTCTTAACTTTAATAATTCCATTCACATTCATGTAGGATAATTCAAAAACACTATAGTCTTGAACATACTTTTAAAAGGCAACCAAAAATTCTCATAAATAACACAACGCAATAAAATATCTTTGAGGACAAGTGGACAACTAATAAGTTAAAATGATTCTGCAAACACATCTATATACATAGAAATTCAAAAAATAACTACAACCGGGGAAGAGAACATGAAGAGAGAGGGGTTTTTACTACTATTTTAAGACTTTTGAGGTCGTCATCCCAGCTTTTACAAACCCTTGCAAGACTTAGGAAATGTCCTGCAAATACACAGTAGACAATACATAGTACATAGATTTTATTTATATTAGTAGTATTCATAGCTTAGTTTAAACATTTATCATGACACATAGTCATAGGAGAAAAGTTATTCACTTTTAACAATTCTAATTATATAAAAAGTGAGATGTGATAGGAGTTAGTGTGATATTTTTCTTTCATTGATGATGAGAGTATCATGAGCCAAATGGAGTAAGAAAATAGTACTAGAACATTAGTGGAACCGTTTATGAAATAAAATTGTTCAAATTATTATGATATGGATAAAAAAATATATGAAAGTGCTCAAACTAATGTAGGACAGGAGGAGTGTAAGATAATTCGAACAAATATACTTGCATTCTTCTATTTCCAATAGATGGCTTTCTTAATTGCAACAATGAATTTGGGGTTGATCATTCTTAAAAGGATTGATACAACCATAGCAACAATATCAAAGACTTTATTCCAATAAAATAAGATGAGATTCACTTCATGAGTAAACCATATATTAAAAAAGTACCAGACCTAATATCCACCTGATCTGATTTTGACCTAATGTAATTTTTATCCGATCTGAATGGACTCAATGTCCCAAGACAATATCTGTACCTATCCGATTTATTGAAAAACTGAATAAAAAATGAAATATGAGTAATGGACCAAAATCAATCTAAAACTGATCGAAGACAGATACACCTGGAATAACCCAAACTTGATTTGAACGACCCGATTTTAAGTTTGGGCCTAATATTCTAGACTTTGGACTAAATGAATTGTACGGGGTCAAATCCTACTAGTTCATAAACACTAATCTTTCACCAAGTCTTCTATGCAGCTGGTTGCACGATAAACAACCATGTGGTCATGCGCGTAAAAGATAAACTAATCATATCAATTAAGACATAAGTAACCCCTTCATATTATGTAAGTAACCCATTATACTTGTAAGTAACCCCAAAAAATTATAAGTAAATCCTAGGGGTGTTAATGAGTCAAGCCTGCTCGTAAATTATTTGAGCTCGACTCGGTCAAAGCCCAACAAGAGGGGGCTTGAGTCGAGCTTGAGTCCGGCTCGATTATATTCTAACGAGCAAGCTTGAGCTACCCTTGGCTCGCTCGAAAGTTCGTGAATAAGCTCAAAAATTCTTTAAATAAGGAATTTATGAAAGATATTAAGTGTCCCACATCGATTTAAAGTGTAAACAATGGATTTTTTTGTATCCATGAATTGTTATAATCCTAGTAATACTCATTGTTTGTTCTTGTCCTATATTGGTTGGAATTAAAACTTTAAGCCTTTGTTCTCTATAAAAGGAATTTATGTAAGATATTAAATGTCCCATATCGATTTAAAGTGTGAACAATAGATTTTTTGTATCCATGAAATGTTATTACCTTAGTAATACTTATGTTTGATCTTGTCCTATATTGGTTGGGAATCAAAATTTTAAGCCTATGTTCTTTATAAAAGGAACAAAGAATATTTTATGAGTTCTCTTATTGAATGAGAAAGAAATTTTAAAACATATTTGTTTTTACAATTTGATCTTTTCCCACATTGGTTGGGAATCAAAAGTTTAAGCCTATATTCTTTATAAAAATAACAAAAATTATTTTATGAGTTCTCTCATTGGATGAGAAAAAAAAAACATAAAGCCTTTTTTTTATAATATTAAAGGCTAATTTATAAAGTCCCACATTGGTTGGACAATGAAACATAATGTTTCTATTCTTTATAAAGTACTACTCCAAATATCTAACTCGAGGTATATGGCTCTGCTCTAACTCGAGCCGAGCCAAGCTCGTATCTAGTTTTCTCAAGCTCGAGCCGAGCCGACATTTTCTAGCTCGACGAGCTCTGAGTTGGGTTTTACCCATTTTGGAGTAGAGTTGAGTCCGTTTCGACTCGTTCACACCCCTAGTAAATCCTAGTATATCATTAAGTAACTCCTAAACATGTAACTCCAACAAGGGACATAAATAACCTCAACAATCATAAGTAACCCTTGCCATATTAATAAGTAACCCTAACAATTGTAAATAACCGCTAATTAGTAACCTCAAAATGTAATAATTTACCTTACATGTGGAGTGGCCACACTGTTAACTAATTAATGATATGTCCGACTACATATAACTATATAAGATTTAGTGTTACTAATTTATTAAAGATAAAAGGTGGTACAACTATTATGAAACTGAAGAATTGCTTGACTACTTGTCATGTTGTGAGGAGAAAACATTAATAACCTCAACAAAACAATTGTAGTAAGCAACCACTAATTAGTAGCCTCAAAATATAATAATTTACCTTACAAAATAATTGTTTGATTTTTTGGGGGTCTAAGAAACAAAATTCTGGTGCTCTGTCCACAGTTGAGTCTGAGTATATTGTTGCTACACTATGTTGTGCACAATTATTATGGATAAAAATTCAGATGAAGGATTTTGTGATTGAGTTTGGTAGTGTTCCTATTCTTTGTGATAATACAAGTGCCATTAACATTTCCAAAAATCTTGTTTAGCATTCAAAGGCCAAGCATATTGAGATAAGGCATTACTTTCTTAGAGACAATGTGGAAAAAGGGAATGTCGAATTGGAGTTTTACTGATCATAAGATCAATTACTGGCATTTTCAAAAAACCCTTGTCTAGGGAAGTGTTTGTCAAGCTTCGTACCCTCTTAGGGTTGGTCAATAATAGATAAGTAATTGTCTAGTCTTCATATTTCCCTTTTGGTTAAGTGATTGATCCTGTATAGTGTATATAGTTGTGTGATTATTTGGCATTACAAACTTTCTTGTTAAGAACTCACAAAGTTCTTATTAGATGATGTTCTGATTATTGTTAATTCTCTAAGTTGCCAAGTGTTGGTGTCCTAATTGATATTTTACTCAACCCAGTGACAGACCACCTCGAGATCATATCTTTGATGCGGTTACTTTTTGAAATTCAAAATTTTCGAAAATTTTATTTTTGGAAATTATCTAAAGAGTCGGTAGAATAATTGTTTGACTTGACAGTTTCATTCATCATGGCAACTAAAGAAGGTGGTTCTTGACTTGCCTAAATGACGGTTATTAATTCCATATTTTCCATAATCTTTATTGCCTAAATTATAACCGTTGGAAGAACTAGTTGTATATTTCTCTCAAAGAATTCTGATCACTTCATATCATTTCCATGCTAAAACACTCGGCATTTTCTCTCTCTTCATTCTGACTAAATCCCCTCTTTTACTCGCACAAAATTGTCACTCTAACTCTCATATTCTTCATGTTCTTGCTAGTTTTTGACAGAGAAGAATTAAGTCTCATTGTCTCTCACTTGTTATCAATCATGTCCAAAAGAAGAAGTACTCGCTTACAAAAGAAGTGGGTGATGAATCTCCTGTGATCAATTATCCATCTTTGGAGAAGAAGAAGAAAACAAAAGAAATTGTTGACGAAGAAGTAGAGGCTCCACAAAAGAAAACCTCTGTTACAAAATCTCAAAATCCACCACAAAAACTCCTTCACAAAAAAAGCCTAAAGAACCTACCCCATCTCCATAAAAATCACCTTCTCGTTCTCGCTCTTAAGAGAATAACGAACCTGTAATTGCTGCTGTTGGCTGTAATTGCTGCTACTCAGTTGTGCTGCTAGTTATTGTAGTTGAGCTCTAGCTATTTCATTATTGTTTACTCTCTTGCTTGTGTTGGCTGTGGTTGCTGCTGGCTGCTGCCACTGTCATGGTCTCCTACTGCCCCCGTTCTTAAACTATGGTTGGTTAATGTAATTATGGTTGCATATGTTTGTTATAATTAGATACGAGTAATATATCTTCTTATTAGCTTCAATTGCACCACGAATACTTTATTATTAGTTGACTATATCTTCATGATAATATAAAGAGTCTCTTTGGCTAATGAGGAATTTTTGTCAAAATTTATTTGTTATGTCAGAGTAATGTGAGAAGAGACTCTTAACGGTTTATTAAATTTTAGAAAAGAATAAAAAAATACCTTTCATATCGCCTTTTATTATAATAGGCGACTCCAAATGATCAATATATATATTGTTAGAAAATAATTCAGAATCTTTTTTGCCGCCTATAAACTTTAGAGGTGACTTGTAAAGGTTAATTAGTTCTTAAAAAATAAAAAATTTTCGTGTCGCCTCTTAGTATATAGGCGACTCGATATAATTAAAAATTTCCTATAAATAATATAAAAAACCTTTTAGTGTCACCTACAAACTTCAGAGGTGACTTGTAATGGTTTATTAATTAGTTTTTTTTTTTATAAATATGTCTTACGTGTAGCCTCTTAGAAAATAGGCGACTTCCATAATAGCATACATGTCGCTTCAAAGGGGCGACTCTAAAACTCCAAGCAGTTTTAGAGTCGGTAGCTTCAGAGTCACATCGTAGGCAACAATAAAAACAATTTAAAGGTGACTCGCAAAGGTGTTTTTGTAGTAGTGGATGCTCTTTTAGGGGCAACATTAATTTAAATAATGCTCAAAAGAACATTTAGAGGGAAGCATGATTCGATTGATGCTAAAGAAAACATTTAGGGGCAATATGAATTTCATTAATACTGAAAATTACTTTTAGGGGCAACCTAGATTTCTTTATTGCTAAAATGGAGTTTTGGAGACGACCATTAGTTCACTAATAATAAAAAGTACTTTTAGGGGCAACCTAAATTTCATTGATGTTATAAAAAAGTTTTAGAGGCAACCATTGTATCATTGATGCTAAAAACTACTTTTTGGGGCAACATAAATTTCCTGATGCTAAAAAAAGTTTTATAGGCAATCATTATTTCATTGATACTAAAAAGTACTTTTAGGAGAAGCATATATTTCCCTGATGCTAAAAAAAAAGTTTTAGAGACAACAATTATTTCATTGATGCTGAAAAGTACTTTTAGGGGCAGCCTAAAATTCACTGATGCTAAAAATAACTTTTAGAGGCAACCAAAATTAACTAATGTTAAAAAGCACTTTTAGAGGCTACAAAAAAAATGGTTGCCTCAAGATGTTGCCTCTATAGGCGAATTTTCTTGTAGTGCTACAAAGGCTAACTCATATCTTAGCTTCTTGTCTTGTAATTTCACAAAGTCTTCTAAAATTTAAATGTATTAAATCCCTAATTACACTTTCTAATTAGTTAAACTATATAATTAAAATCAAACTTAAACTAGCTAATTAAACTAACTAATAATCACATTGATTAATTAAACCTAAAAATCAAACTAACTACTTAAACTACAATCAAAATAACTAAGAACAATCAACTTTAAAACATTTAATAATTATCCAACCTAATTTCACTAACAAATATTTCATAAACTACAATTAATTAAAAACTTTAAATGTTGAACCGAATTAGTTAACAAAAAACCGGATTAGTTTTTTGTAAATTAATGTGGTTCACCATGAACCGGATCAGTTAGTGACCGTACATTTCAAGTGACAAAAACCTGCTGCAACGAATCCGACTTTTGTGAGAACCGCATATGTTGTGTTGTGTCATTTGAGGTTTTTCCACTAGTGCACTCATCAAAAATTAAATTGAATTCTCCTAGTAAAGTCGCCAAATTATAGGCATATTTTTAATGCCTACGCGGCGTATTTGTAAAGGTTTTTAGTTTTAAAATATGTTTTCAAAAATAAGTCGCCAACAAGTCTTTAAAGGAAGACTCATAAACCTAATTGGATATTCGAAAAATCATAGGGATAACTTAGAGACTTATCCAATGTAGATTTCTTTTTCATAACTTCATAATTGGTCAATGAACTAAAGATAGAGTTCGGGAGGGTGATGATACGAATATGATCAGGAACCAAATTAGCTCATTGTTGGCCTCTACTTAATACAATTCTTGTCTATTTTTATGCAAATAAACAACCACGTAATGTGTTCATGCAGTCTAAAATTTAATCTACGTTGGTTCATTAAACACAAAAAACTAATTTTTATTAATGTGTTATTTATGCAATCAATATTACAGGGATCCCAAATCAATTATCCAAATTATCGTACATTTTTTTAGATTGTGATTAGCAAAAATAAACATGTGAATGATGATGAAAGCGTTAAACATATAAGCATTCATATGATGATATAATATAATGTAGAATTATAGAAAAAAGATTAAAAGGTTCGAATATACAAATAAGCATGAGTTCATTGAGGATCTACATCATGAAAATTTGATTGTTAGTATTATAAGAAATAAATTAAAATTGACCTTAGGGAATTATATCTTTGTCGCCTGGGTCTTGATAACAATTCAGGAGGAGCAATCTTGAAGCATTAATGAAGATTTATAATGTGTTTGAAGTGTTTTGAAGTGTATTTAAAGTTTTTAGAGGGAATTTTCGTAGTTGGAAGCGTAGGAAATGTCATAGGAAAGTGTGTCAAAAATCGAGTGAAAACGAGGTCTATTTATATAGAAAATGGAATAAACAGGATAATATCTGATGATGGACGACATGCAGGCCTGTTGCGCGGCACACATCACGATGCATGACACTCATTGGCTTCTATACTTCTAAATTTTGCTTACGGTCTCGATGTCGCGCGTACTCGATGTTGGCGCGCTACACGCGTTGGGGCACGTGAACCGCATCCCTGGATCTGCCTGAATTTTATTATTTATCCAATCTTTAGAAAATTAAGTTTATCCTTATTAAATATTATCATTTAAAATCAGGAAATCAATAATCCTAAGGATAAAATATGATTTTCCATAATATCTTTAATTTAGAAAATAACTACTAAAAATACAATCAATAATCAGGAATAATTAATTGGGCTTTTAATATGCAATTAATTATAATGAATTATTAATTGGGCTCTAAAACTTTCGCTTGGAATAAGTAAATAGACTTTAAGTTCTTAAAACAATTTTGGGCTTAGCTTAGCTTGTTATTGCTTTTCCTTTGGACCGGACCAACTAGGACCACTATATGTTTCATCATCGGGTAATAAAATGGGGAGACAAGATTATGTATCTACACTCACAGTTCAATTAAGGACGCAAGCTTCATCACGATTTGTCGTGCAATTTACCCCCACTAGGGCGTTCTTAAAAAAGAAAATAAATCACCAAAGCTAGTACACGAATCTTGTCATTATAACCGTACTTATGCTGGGTGAAAATATGATTTTCTTAACTTTAATAATTCCATTCACATTCATGTAGGACAATTCAAAAACACTATAGTCTTGAACATACTTTGAAAAGGAAACCAAAAATTCTCATGAATAACACAACGCAATAAAATATCTTTGAGGACAAGTGGATAACTAATAAGTTAAAATGATTCTGCAAACACATCTATATACATTGAAATTCAAAAAATGACCACAACCGGGGAAGAGAACATGAAGAGAGAGGGGTTTTTTACTACTATTTTAAGACTTTTGAGGTCGTCATCCCAGCTTGTACAAACCCTTGCAAGACTTAGGAAATGTCCTGCAAATACACAATAGACAATACATAGTACATAGATTTCGTTTATATTAGTAGTATTCATAGCTTAGTTTAAACATTTATCATGACACATAGTCATAGGAGAAAAGTTATTCACTTTTAACAATTCTAATTATATAAAAAGTGAGATGTGATAGGAGTTAGTGGGATATTTTTCTTTCATTGATGATGAGAGTATTATGAGCCAAATGGAGTAAGAAAATAGTACTAGAACATTAGTGGAACCGTTTATGAAATAAAAGTGTTCAAATTATTATGATATGGAGAAAAAAATATATGAAAATGCTCAAACTAATGTAGGACAGGAGGAGTGTAAGATAATTCGAACAAATATACTTGCATTCTTCTATTTCCAATAGATGGCTTTCTTAATTGCAACAGTGAATTTGGGGTTGATCATTCTTAAAAGGATTGATACAACCATAGCAACAGTATCAGAGACTTTATTCCAATAAAATAAGATGAGATTCACTTCATGAGTAAACCATATATTAAAAAATTACCAGACCTAATATCCACCTGATCTGATTTTGACCTAATGTAATTTTCATCCGATCTGAATGGACTCAATGTCCCAAGACAATATCTGAACCTATCCGATTTATTGAAAAACAGAATAAAAAAATGAAATATGAGTTATGGACCAAAATCAATCTAAAACTGATCGAAGACAGATACACCTGGAATAACCCAATTTATTATGGCCTAACCCAAACTTGATTTGAACGACCCGATTCTAAGTTTGGGCCTAATATTCTAGACTTTGGACTAAATGAATTGTGCGGGGTCAAATCCTACTAGTTCATAAACACTAATCTTTCACTAAGTCTTCTATGCAGCTGGTTGCACGATAAACAACCATGTGGTCACGCGCGTAAAAGATAAACTAATCATATTAATTAAGACATAAGGAACCCCTTCATATTATGTAAGTAACCCATTATACTTGTAAGTAACCCCAAAAAATTATAAGTAAATCCTAGGGGTGTTGATGAGTCAAGCCTGCTCGTGAATTATTTGAGCTCGACTCGGTCAAAGCCCAACTAGAGGGGGCTTGAGTCGAGCTTGAGTCTGGCTCGATTATATTCTAACGAGCAAGCTTGAGCTACCCTTGGCTCGCTCGAAAGTTCGTGAATAAGCTCGAAAATTCTTTAAATAAGGAATTTATGAAAGATATTAAGTGTCCCACATCGATTTAAAGTGTAAACAATGGATTTTTTGTATCCATGAATTGTTATAACCCTAGTAATACTTATTGTTTGTTCTTGTCCTATATTGGTTGGAATCAAAACTTTAAGCCTTTGTTCTTTATAAAAGGAATTTATGTAAGATATTAAGTGTCCCATATCGATTTAAAGTGTGAACAATAGATTTTTTGTATCCATGAAATGTTATTACCTTAGTAATACTTATGTTTGATCTTGTCCTATATTGGTTGGGAATCAAAATTTTAAGCCTATGTTCTTTATAAAAGGAACAAAGAATATTTTATGAGTTCTCTTATTGAATGAGAAAGAAATTATAAAACATATTTGTTTTTACAATTTGATCTTTTCCCACATTGGTTGGGAATCAAAAGTTTAAGCCTATATTCTTTATAAAAATAACAAAGATTATTTTATGAGTTCTCTCATTGGATGAGAAAAAAAAATATAATGCCTTTTTTTATAATATTAAAGGCTAATTTATAAAGTCCCACAGTGGTTGGACAATGAAACATAATGTTTCTGTTCTTTATAAAGTACTACTCCAAATATCTAACTCGAGGTATATGGATCTGCTCCAGCTCGAGCCGAGCCAAGCTCGTATCTAGTTTTCTCAAGCTCGAGCTGAGCCGACATTTTCTAGCTCGACAAGCTCTGAGTTGGGTTTTACCCATTTTGGAGTAGAGTTGAGTCCGTTTCGACTCGTTCACACCCCTAGTAAATCCTAGTATATCTTTAAGTAACTCCTAAACATGTAACTCCAACAAGGACATAAATAACCTCAACAATTATAAGTAACCCTTACCATATTAATAAGTAACCCTAACAATTGTAAATAACCGCTAATTAGTAACCTCAAAATGTAATGATTTACCTTACATGTGGAGTGGCCGCACTGTTAACTAATTAATGATATGTCCGACTACATATAACTATATAAGATTTAGTGTTACTAATTTATTAAAGATAAAAGGTGGTACAACTATTATGAAACTGAAGAATTACTTGACTACTTGACATGTTGTGAGGAGAAAACATAAATAACCTCAACAAAACAATTGTAGTAAGCAACCGCTAATTAGTAGCCTCAAAATATAATAATTTACCTTACATGTGGAGTGGTCGCACTGTTAACTAATTAACGATATGTCCGGCTACATATAACTATATAAGATTTAGTGTTACTAATTTATTAAAGAGGAAAGGTGGTACAACTATTATGAAACTGAAGAATTGCTTGACTATTGTCATGTTGTGAGGAGATAACATAAATAACCTCAACAATTATAAATAACCCTTACCATATTATAAGGTAACCCTAACAATTGTACTAAGTAACCGCTAATTAGTAGCCTCAAAATATAATAATTTACCTTACATGTGGAGTGGCCGCACTTTTAACTAATTAATGATATGTCCGGATACATATAACTATATAAGATTTAGTGTTACTAATTTATTAAAGATAAAAGGTGGTACAACTATTATGAAACCGAAGAATTGCTTGACTACTTGTCATGTTGTGAGGAGATAAATTGAATAAATTTTTTATACCAGTATCATGTATTATCGTTATTGGTCTGCTTCTTATTTTATTGTAGTGTAAATCAACAATAACACACTGAATTCCCACGTAGTGCTTATTTATACATCTTACTATGTCATTATAACTATGGTTGAACCAAAAAGTATCAGATGATCACATGCACTGGAATTTTCTTACTTCCGTGTCACCCTAGATCAAGTAATAATAATGTAATCCATAATCTATCTTTACAAAAATTGTAATCGATAATATATACTTAAATGGCCATTTCCACTGCTTTTCTGCTCCATTAAACTTAGTGGTGTCAAAACAGGTTCTCAAACAGGTTGTGGGTATATCCACGGCGAACCAGGTCAGACCCAGACATGTCAGGATTCTGATTGTCAGTGCCCCAGGTCATGATTTGTCAGGTTTTGTTCAACTGGGTCGAACACATTTGAAGCATGGGATTCCCGGGTGCCGGACAGGTCTGAGCGTTCCATTTACAAGTCGATCCATTCCCGGGTATGATCGCCCGTTGACATTTTTTTTGCCGGGTTTGCGCAGGTCGTGTTTAGGTTTCATGTACGGTTGAGTTAAGTTAAATGTACTCGGGTTGAATTTGTAATGACCTTAGTTCGATCATTGTGAAACATCGGGTCCATTCGCTATTGAACGTCAATTCAACTTCGGGTAACTCATGATCGGGCCATCTTGATTTTGTTATGGATTTTGTAAACGAATCATATTAATAAAAGTATTAAGATCGACATATATATACATATGTGTGTGTGCGATAAATATATGGATGACAACGAAAAACCAATAAAAACACTATATTGATTACCGTGATGTTTAGTGTATTCTCTTAGTCAACTCTTATTTCGAATAATCAACTGCGTAAACCCACTCTAATGAGTAAAGGAGTAGAACGACTCTTCATATGTTTTAATATTATATATTATAACCAACGACAATAATAACGAGTAGACGATCAATTCCAAACTTTATATAAATGATTTATTATTATAAGCATTATGATTGATATATAAGTTTGTAAATAGCTATGATGGTAATGAGAATAATAATACTAATAAACATAAAGCGACAATGATAATAGGTAAAAATACAAATAATAACAGTAATAGTAACAAGGCTAACAATAGCAATAGTAATACAAATAAGAACAGGAATGCTAACAATAACAATAACAATATAAATACTAATATGTTGAATCATTTTAATATAAGATTGATATCAAAATAATTGTAAAACCAATCTAATACTCTATTGATTATAAATTAGTATAACGATTCTTAATATGTTATAATACTATAACAAATGACAATCATACATTCATATGTTTACAACGACGATTCATATGAGGCCTAAGTGATTATAACGAGGGTTCATATGTTGCACAATAAGAATAATAATAAATTATACCCCCAAGTCATTATCCCCAAGAAAAGCTAACCATAACTTATTAAAATAAGTTAATTGTTAACAAGTTACAACCATAAGTAAAATAGTTAACAAGTACTTACTAGTTACTAAATAGTAACTTGTTAACAACCATATAGTTTAATACTAGTATAAGATTAACAACCATAACACTCCCTTATCTTTATAAGTTATAAGATTATTTAAGTTAATTGTTTTTATGTTATACTATAGTTTGATACTAGTATAGTATTTATGGTCTTCTCTTAACTTTGTATATATATGTGACTATAAAGAAACTATGTTATCAATAGGCTTATATATGTTAGTACGATATAATAATATTGGAACCATTCAAGCTAATACGTGAATGATTATTAATGAGTATCGACTCTTAATATGCTCTAATAGTATAACTAACGATAATAATAATGAGTATTATATATTAACTACGAGTATACGATCAATTACTGGATTTATATAAAATTTAAATGACTCGATTATGGTAAGCATTATGATTCGAAATAATAATAATAAAATAACATGATAACAATAACAATAACAATAACAATAATAATAATAATAATAATAATAATAATAATAATAATAATAATAATAATAATAATAATAATAATAATAATAATAATAATATTAATAATAACAATATATTGTTAATTGGTTATTCAATAATTTTTTTGTCATAATCCATAAACATTATCATTCTCAAATCTCATTGGCCAAAAAACAAACACACGGATCCTAATTTTTAGCCTTTGATTTGTAAAAGAGCAAAACCTTGTTGATCCAATGGCCCAAAATGATCTAATTTTCCCTTCTTTTTCAGAAATTCTCATCTCTCCTTTCTTTCTATCCTAACCATTAGATCTAATCCAACGGTTGAAACAACCCCAAATAACCCCCTATAAAAACTAACCCTAAAATGAAACCCTAAAATTAACCTAACTCTCATTTCTCTCATCTCATTTCTCTCATACGGTCATACTCAATGGTGCCTCTTTAATCTTCATTCGGTCATTCCTTCACTCTTTCTCTCATCAGCGCCTCTCACTTCTCAGTCTTCACTTCTTCATTCCTTCACTATCGCGCCGGAAAACACATAGATCTCGCAGGAAAGCATTTTCTTTTCTAGAGTTCCCACCAGTTCCGTCTATATCTCGGCGAAAAACGTAAAGATCTCGCGGCAAACGTAAAGATCTCGCCGGAAAACGTAAAGATCTCACCGAAAAGCGTAAAAATCTGACCGGAAAGCATAAAGACCTTGCCGGAAAACACAAAATCTCTCCTCGATCGACTGTTTTTCTGAGGTTTGTTTAATTTCCTTTTTTTTATCTTTTTTATTTTATGTAAGATGCCTGATTTTCTTTGTTTGAGTTTCGAATGTGATGATGAACTTTGGTTGGTTTTTTTTAAATTTCGAGTTTCGATTCATGTGAAGTTGTTTAATATTTGTTTTTTTGTTTTGTGTAAGATGTCTGATTTTCTTTGTTTGAGTTTCGAATGTGATGATGAACTTTGGTTAGTTTTTTTAAATTTGGAGTTTCGATTCATGTGAAGTTGTTTAATATTTGTTTTTTTTTGTTTTATGTAAGATTTATGATTTTCTTTGTTTGAGTTTCGAATGTGATGATGAACTTTGGTTGTTTTTTTTTAATTTCGAGTTGTTTGAGTTTCGAATGTGAAGTTGTTTCGAATCTGATTTTTTTAATATGTTTAATATGTTTTGAATCTTATTCATGTGAGTTATTTGATTTTTTTAATATGTTTAATATGTTTTAGGGTTAGGTTTTAGGTTTTCGGGTTTCGGGTTAGGGTTATGGATTTTGATTAGGGTTTAGGGTTAGAGTTAAGGTAAGGGTTTAGGGTTAGGGTTTGTGACTAGGGTTAGGGTTAGGGTTTCAACCCTAACCCTAACCTGAAACCCTAATCCTAAACAGAAAACCTAACCAGAAACCCTAACCCTAACCAAAAACCTTAACCCTAATCGGAAACCCCACCCTAACCAGAAACCCTAACCAGAAACCTAACCCTTAAACCTGTTAAATTTCAGTTATAAATGGAGAACATTGATAATGTTGTTTCTGACTATGCTTCAATTGTTCAATCAAATTCTGCCGCTACTACTACTGGTGATGATGTTGTTTCTACTCCTTTGCCTGATCCTTCACTCTTTGGTAAACGCACTTCCACTGTTTGGAAGCATTTCGTTTTATACAAATCGGAGGGAAAGATATTTTCTACTTGCATTCACTGTAGAAACTGTCATTTGCGTGCTGAAAGTGCTAGAGGTACCACTAATCAAAATAGGCATTTACTTAAATGTGATCTTTATTTATTAAGTGTTAAAGGTAATGATGCGGGAAATAATTTTAGTCAAAAAACCTTTAGTCGTATGTTTGCCGAAGCCATAATGGTTCATGCTTATCCTTTACTTATTGTTAAACATGTTAGAACTAGGGCTTTGTTGTCTTATTTGGAACCTAGAGTGAAACACATAACTCGGAATACGATGCTTAAGATTTGTGTTAATGTGTTTGAGACCATGAAAAAGAGTTTGCGTAACTTGTTGATGGATTTGGATGGTAGAATATGTTTTACTTGTGATCTTTGGACTTCCATGAATGATAGCTATATGGTACTTACTGCTCATTTTGTTGATAAGTCTTGGACACTACGTTCTAAAACACTTGTCTTTCGATCTTGCCCTCAACCCCATACCAGTTTAGAATTGAGTAGATATTTTATGAATTGCTTTGTGGCTCGTTTACATTTTTACATTTTGTGATGTTGATGGAGTCTAAGTGCTTGATGATGATTCTTCTGGTAACAGTTTCTTAAAACTTTGTTATAAGATCTGAGTGCCCAAAAAATATAAAAAACTTTGTGGTTGTCGTGGTCCTGTGCTGCTGTTGCTTGTTGGATGCTGCTGCTTGTGGCCTGCTGCTGCTGCTTTTGAGATGATGTTGCGCTCGTTGGCTTGCTACTTTGTGGTTGCTACTGCCTTACTGCTTTGTGGTTGCTGCTGGTTTTCTTCTTATGGTTTGCTGCTGGCTTGCTTCCGTTGGTTTGCTGCTTGTGGTTGTTGCTGGCTTGCTACATATAATAAATTCAGCAATTTGATTTTTGTAATTTCGTTTGACATTGACACATGTATTTTGAATGAATTTATGATATTATATTAACTCGACCCAATTACCAAACTTTGTTCTTCAGTCAAACAAGTTACGATCTTAATTATATGTTGTGGAAAAATTAAAGTATAGTATTTTATGGAAGCATTTGCATTATACAAAGCAACTGAAAAATTAATAAGAAGACATTCTGTTGTAGCCCAACATCTACGGTTCCTTTGAAGACACCTGGGCTCATCAGAGTCGTGCACGTGTCCTCCCCTAGTGAATAGAGAAAAAAGATTTAATCTTTGGGTTATCCTCAATTGGGTTAAAAGGCTACTTTTCTGGCCCAAAAGGTAGTCAGAGCCCAGCCCTGTGAGGTGGCTGCAGGAGAGTGGTTGATGAACCCTCACAAATCATGGCCTGCCACGTGTCATGATCTGATTCCCTAGCCAATCAGAGGCCACTATTCTAGGGCAGATTTTAAGGATAGTTGTCATCTTGCTATCACTATAAATACCCCAGAAATCAGGAGAAATGGCATTCAATGCAAACAGTGTAAACTTACTCTGTAAAAATACTCTCTCACTTTCTCTCTCTAGATCTACTTTTCTCTTTACAACTCCTGATATCTAACTTAAGCTTCGGAGGGGGAACCACCACCAAACCTCCAGGGTGGGTCCCTTTTTGCAGGTTCGGGAGCGAAGCTCAGGCTTGGACTAGGTTGATTCAGACATTTGTTGCACAAGTCTCCAAGGAAGAACATCTAAGGGATACTAGTTTACTTGCTAGACAAGAAAGCTCAGCCTACAGCTTACTTACTGGACAAGCGGACTAAACATTTGGCGCCGTCTGTGGGGAGACGTAACAATGACTAATTGTCAATCGTCCAACGTGGCTAGAAATCGAAGTTTTCAGATCAATGTCGAGGACACAGTAGATCATGAGAGACCGCCTCGAGGAAGGGATAGACCCCTGTCCATCTTCCATGTTCCTGGACCAAGCCAGCAACCTGTCATTCAAGAGAATCTTGAACGTCCAATGACTGCTGCCCATCTAGAGAACGCTTTGAATGACTTCCAGACAAAGATGGCAGCAGTCGTCCAGGAACAGATCAAGAGCAACATGTTGTTTTTCCGTCTTAATCCTGAGCCAGCCGCTAACAATCTAGTTCCTCTTAAGGGGCGTTCCCAGGAAAATCGTCCAGGTCCTAGTCGACCTGTTCGTCAGGAACCCTCTAGAAGGACGGCCAGAGGAAAGCAGCCAGAAGGCAGTGAACAGCGAAGGAAGATGGACTGGAACCTGGTGGTTAGGACCCAGGATCAGGTCCGTCCGAGTGGGCATCGAATGGAAACAGATGCCAGAGAATACCTAGAGGCAAAGAAAGCTGCTGCATTGCAACGATCAGCGACAGGGTCTACACCATACTTGAGGGACCCTCCTTTGAGGTTGCCGACCAGATTGGAAGGACGAAGTTTAAGCCTCTCTCTTGCCCACCCAAGACAAGAGAGGACGGTGGTTCAGCCCATGGTTTATAGACGAGCAGCCCCTGTAAACACTTCATCTGATCCTGTGATAAAGGAATATCGTAAGGAGTTCGTACCCATTGAGGAACAGATGGGAGCTCTCCGGATTAACTGGCCTACTCCCTTCTCAGCCAGGATCATGGAGGCGCCCCCATTCCCAAAGGTTAAACTTCCTACTATAGAACCTTTTAATGGAACAACCGATCCAGACGATCACCTATCTGCTTACAAACATCAGATGTACGTCCAAGGAGTAGATGATGCTACTTGGTGTAAGAACTTCCCAGCAACTCTGAAGGGAGTAGCTCAGAAGTGGTTTAACAATCTTCCACCCAATTCAGTCAACAATTTCACTGAACTCAGTTTCTTATTTACTAGTCACTTTGTTGCTAATAAGCAAGAGCAAAAAACAAGCATGCACTTGGGAAAGGTCGTCCAAGAACCTAAAGAGGCTCTTAGAAGTTTTGTTAAGAGATTCAATCTGGAAGCCCTTCAGATTCAAGATCTCAATGCAGGGGTGGCCTTTGACGCCTTTATCAGGGGACTAAGGCCAGGAAGTTTTAAGTTCGATCTTGTTAAGAAGAAAATCAATACTCTTGCAGAGGCTTTAAAGGAAGCCGAAGCTTTTATACATGCCACTGAAGTATGTGCTGAGGCAAAGCATCCTGAGTCCAAGAAGCCTGAAGAGGTTGCTCAGCTAAAGAAAAGCAACCCCAAAAAGGCCGAGACTTGGGCCATAACCTCTACCACTACTTCGTCCAGAAGAAGCAAGAGGAAAGAATCTGAGCCTTCTTCATCCAACCCCATTGAATTCAGTAAGGACCAATACTCCATTCTCATGGAGATAAAGGACCAATACGAGCTGAAGGCTCCAGCCGAGATGAAGACGCCTTACAGAATCAGAGACAAGAGCAAGTATTGTCATTTTCACAAGGATTGCGGTCATGAAACAATTGAATGTAAACACCTTAAGAGAACTTTGTAGGATCTAGCTCGAAAAGGAAAGTTGAATTCATACTTACCCCAAGGGGGAAAGAAGTTTCAGAGGAGAGATGACCGTCAAAGCAAGAAAAAGGAGAGTGAAAACACTGACGAAGATGTCGTCCTCGTTATTTCAGGAGGATTTGCTGCTGGAGGGCCAACCAATAGAGGGCACAAAAACTACCTTAGGGAGCTCGGCCAAGTCTTGTTGACTAATCCGGCAAAGACCGAGCCCTTCCCAAAAGTGGTGGTTAGTGAGCAAGATCGGAGCAAGTTGAGGACCCCCCATGATGATCCTTTGGTTGTAGAGATGAAGATAGCAAACTTGAGAGTAAGAAGAATTCTGATTGACACCGGAAGCTCGACGGACATCATTAGTGCTGATTGCTTGTTCAGATTGAAATTTGATGAAAAGAATTTGGTTCCAGTCCATCATCCCATCATAGGGTTTGGGGGAGGAGTCATCCATCCCATGGGAACAGTCACGTTGCCCGTCCGAGTTGGAGAGAAGGAGGCCTCGCAGACCATGTTCATCAAGTTCTTCGTTGTCCGAGATTTGACAGCCTACAATGTCATACTCGGACGGCCAACTTTGAATCATGTTAAAGCTGTAATAGTAACTCACTTGATGCTTATGAAGTATGAGTGTGATGATGGCAAGATTGGCTCCTTGTATGGAGACCAGCAGTCGGCTAGGGAATGCTACTTAACCACCCTCAAGCCGTCATCATGGAAAGCATGCAAAGAAGCCCAGACAAAGATCGGTGGCGAACGGAAAACGTCTGAAATTGGGAAAGATAAGACGAAGGTTGCTGGCAAAAGGAAAACGTCTGAAAGTGTAAGGGACCAAGTGGCCTCGTTGAAGCTGGCAATTGAGATTCCTCAGACGCCTCTCGCCCCCTCAAGGAAAACGTCTGAACATCTCCCCAGCAAGAAAAGAAAGTATGAGCCCGTCAAGGAAGAACCTCCCTCATCTGAGGAAGTGATGGCCATCATGGGACTAGCACTAGAACGTCCAGAGCCAGTGGAAGTCCCTGAAGATGTCTGTTTGGATGAGGCTCGTCCAGAAAGAGCTTTGAAGATTGGGTCCTCGATCTCTCTTGAGTTGAGGGGCCTTTTAATCAGCTTGCTGAAAGAATTTCAAGACGTGTTTGCTTATTGTGTTGAGGAAATGCCTGGAATTGATCCAGAGATAGCTGTCCACCGGCTTAATGTCGATCCAAAATTTAAAACCTGCGTCAGAAGAAAAGACATTTGGGACCGGCCAGGAATCACGTGGTCGACCAGGAAGTTCAGAAGTTGTTGGAGTCAAAATTCATCAGAGAAACTTATTATCCAGAATGGATAGCAAATGTGGTCATGGTGCCAAAGCCTAATGGCACCTGGAGGATGTGTGTGGATTACACTGATCTCAACAAGGCTTGTCCCAAGGACAGTTTCCCTTTGCCTAAGTTGGATCGTCTGGTAGACTCCACGGCTGGCCATGCTTTGCTAAGCTTCATGGATGCCTATTCAGGTTTTCATCAAATCCCCATGTGGTCAGAGGATCAAGACAAAACGTCCTTCATTACTGAGAAGGGACTGTATGGCTAGTTGAGGATGCCATTCGGCCTACGCAATGCTCCGGCCACCTTTCAAAGATTGATCAATACCGTCTTTCAGCCACAGTTGGGAAGAAACATGGAGGCATATATTGATGATATGATAGTCAAGAGTCGGCAAGAGGAAGGTCATGTTGGTGATTTGAGAGAGACTTTCGAGACTCTCAGAAAATACAAGTTAAAATTGAACCCTGGCAAATGTGTATTTGGAGTCTTGTCTGGGAAGTTCTTAGGCTTCTTCGTAGATCAGAGGGGAATAGAAGCCAACCCAGAGAAGATCCAAGCTATTCTAGACATGAAATTCCCGTCAAAGATAAAGGAAGTTCAGCGACTAACGGGATGCTTGGCTGCCCTTGGACGTTTCTTGTCCAAGTCAGGTGACAAGTGTCATCACTTCTTTGCCACGATAAAAAAAAAGGCCAAGTTTGAATGGACAGCAGAGGCAGAGCAAGCCCTTCAGCAAGACAAAGATCACCTTCGGCAGCTGCCTAGGTTGGTCAGTCCAGCTGAGGGGGAGAAACTGTTTGTATACTTGGTTGTGTCCACTCAGGCTGTGAGTGCTGTCATGTTGGCTGAAAGAGAGTCCGTGCAAGTCCCCATATACTTTGTGAGTCATGTGCTCAAGGATGCGGAAAATAGGTATACTCCAGTTGAGAAGTTTGGATTGGCCCTCGTCATGGCCAGCCGAAAGTTAAGGCCCTATTTTTTGGCGCACAACATACTCGTCTATACAGACCAACCTCTGAAGCAAGTTCTGCAAAAGATGGAAGCTTCCGGACGAATGCTAAAATGGGCTGTTGAGCTTAACATGTTCAATATATCATTTGAACCAAGGAAAGCCATTAAGGGGCAAGCCTTGGCAGATTTTATAGTTGAACTTACTCGGCCAGCCATAGAGCCAATATCTGATCCAGCTGCAGGAAGGAAGCATTGGACGCTCATGGTTGATGGGTTGTCCACTGTCACTGGATGTGGGGCAGGAATCATTTGCCAATCCCCAGAAGGAGACAAGTTTGAATATGCGCTAAGGTTCCAATTCCAAGCGTCCAATAACGAAGCCGAATATGAAGCACTTCTAGCGGGAATCAAAATGTGTAAATGTAACACCCCCGCCAACCCGAACCCTTTTTCATTTAATAAAACTCGAGATGGGGGAAAATCCACGAGGGTTCGAATCAACGGGCGTGCTATCGCCGCACTTATCTCCTTGAAAATAAATGCAACGCTAAATTAAAGCATACTAAATTTAAAATAAATTAATCCTTACAACCAAGTAAATCGTTCATTGAATATTACTAATGACTTAAATGTTTCAGAGTTCCAGCGGAAGCTAAATCATAAGTTAAGTGGATGATAACTCTAAATGATCTCCCTTTTATTCCCCCGTCGATCACCCACCTGCACAAATGCATTGAAAAGAAACAAGAGAGACAAGCTCCCAAAAATCAGAAAAACTGAGTAATTCTAACTCCATCCCGTAAAATACTTAAGTTGAAAATACTTTGTAAAATAGTAGGTTAATAGGGTTAGAAAGCATAACATATATACACATATATATACAATGAATAGTCACATAATTAATTCAATTATTCAAGGAGAGGAAAGAGAACGCCAGTAAGCCGGGGTCAATCCCCTGTAACCACTTACTTCAACATTGTAGGCCGGGGTCAATCCCCTGTAACCACCTACGGATAACATAATGGCCATAATAACAGAGTCCCTAGTGTGCACACCCCTTCTACTTGGATCACAACAAGATAGAAGGAAGACAAGTAATGTAAAATCGAAGCATAGTAACCGAGAGAACCCGTAGGGCCGCCGAACCTCTCATACAGGGCAACCTGTTCATCATTTCCCTCCGATATTTCACTTTACGTGATTAACATCTTTTAAATTTCAAGTCATCACATAAATCACGTACACAATTATGTCATCTTGTTCAATCCAGTGTGAACATATTCAATCCATCATAATCTCAATCCATTCATAGTGGTTTCAATAACTCATTTCATAAACACAACCGTCACTTGAGTTCATTTATCACTTCAGATTCATAATCATTTCATTATCACAAGTTCTTATCAATTTCAACTTTCATAAAGTCTCACTATTAATAACAATAATAATATTCATGATAATCATAATGATATATAGTAATAATAATAACAATAATAATCATAATAATAATAATAATAATAATAATATAATAATAATAATAATCATAACATTATTAATTGACATTAACCGATTTTAATAACGTTATAATAAACATATTTGTCATATCGTATATCGTCCATAGTCATGATTCATAATCGAAATCGATAGTCGTCGTCCATTTTGTCATTCGTATTCATAATCCGCATTAAGTCGGTAATCCATAATTATAGTCCATGCTTATATACTTTATAAGCACATAATAATCACATAATCAATTCGTTTTACACTAACGGGATCTATGTTTAGATGGACATCGGAGATTACCTCGTAACGCGTGCCCAAAAGTTAGATTCACGAACCGATTAACACTATTGATATTCCTCATCTACGCAATCGGAATCTACATTAGACGTTAACGATATCTAAGTTAGTTACCTAAATAACCCCTTTTTATATAAAATAAACAATTTAAATAATTTAAATAAATTAAAGAATTCTTAATGATTTAAGAGAGTTTATAAGTCAAAGTTTATAGTTTTCAAATCAATTATGAAATCATTTTAAGTACTCAAATATAACTTCAACTTAATTTTTATTAACTTAAACAATTATTTTAAGCATAAAAACTTCTTACTTTGTTTTAGAAAATTTAAGAAATATTTTCAAGTTATAAGAGGCTAAATTAATCTAAAATGTACCAACCTAATAAAGTAAGTTAATTTAGGAAAGTCAATTATTTTGTTTTTTAAAAAAAATAAACTAATAAAACAAATAAAAGGAAGAAGGGTGAGAATACTGATTCTTTGAATCAGTTTAACAAACTGAAAAAAAACGAAGGAAGAAAGTCAGGGGAAGGGACGAATCAGGGGAGAAGAAGAGGGTGGCGTTGGGCGGCGGATTCAGGCGAGGCAAGGTGGTGCGGTCAGGCGACGGGATTCAGGTGGTGGGGTGCGAGTGAGGGAGGCTGGGCGCGATTGAAGGGCGACAGCAGGGGCTGTGCGAAGGGAAGGAAGGGCTGGCTGGCGGTTGGGTGGCGTAGGAGATGGCGGTGCTGCGGTGGTTTTCTGGGTGGTCGAGGTGGTTCGAGGTGGTTCGAGTGGTGAAGTCAGGCGGTTCTTTTGTGTAACAGTGAAGATGTTAATGGTGGGTTGTAATGAAATTATTATTTTCAAAACAAAAAAAATCAGAAATTTAGGAAGAATAGAAAGGAATTGAAGCAAACCTTTTTTTTTGATTGTTTGCTTGGGCAATTGGGTGTGTTTGGGTTGCTATTTATAGAGCAAATTTTCTGACTTTGTAAAGCTTAGTCAACCTCCATTAATGGAGGAAGTATGGTGTGAGATTTTGTTTTCTGATTTTGGGGGATTTTGGGCAGAAGAGTTGAGGTTGGGGTTGAATTTGTGCTTGATTTTCAAAGTTCTCTGACAAGAACTGTTGAGTTTGTGGAAAAATTTGATCTTTGGCTCTGTTTCATTTGTGTGCGTGAGGAAGGAGGAAGATGGTGATCTGGTGATCACGCTTCTTTCTTTTTTTTAAAAAATTTTATTTTCCTTTTTCTTTTTGGCTAAAAGACATATGGCTATGGACTTGTATTTGGGCTTTGGATTACTAAAATGGATGGACAACTTGTACAAGGATACCCATAACCAAAAATATGAAGAGTTTAATTTACCATAGTTAAATTATTTAGAAATAATCATTTAAATAAAACTTGTTAAATAAATCAAAACTAAATGAAATTATTATTTTAATAAACATAGTTATCAATTAAAATCGCATTATCATAAAATAATTTTTAAGTGGAAATAATATTAAATAATCTTTGAAAATTCGGGGTATTACATCTACTCCTCCTTAAAAACAAAGTTCGTCCTCGAACTTTAAAGTTAGATGTTTAATATTAACGAAACAGTAGCTTTGCGCTTTGTTAGTATTACATTCGGTCCCCCTTAAGGAGTTTCGTCCCCGAAACTCGATAATCGTACCTCAGAAAAGAGTTCAGGATAACGCTTTTTCATGTCATCTTCCGCTTCCCAAGTTGCTTCCTCGGTTTGATGATTAGACCACAAAACTTTAACCAACTTTACTGCCTTGTTCCGAGTGTTTCTCGTTTTGGAATCAAGGATTCTAACAGGACGTTCTTCAAAGGTGAGGGTCTCATCTAGTTCAATGGTTTCAGGTTGGATGACATGGGAGGGATCGGGGACATATTTACGAAGTTGAGACACATGAAAGACATTATGAACATTGGTTAACTCTGTGGGTAAGGCTAATTTATAGGCCACTTGTCCAATTCTTTCGAGTATCTCATAAGG